>VUYV01000010.1:1600681-1692853 GCA_008711295.1 Anarhynchus alexandrinus | reverse complement strand
TCCCCCTGGCACCTTCCCTTTAAGGATTGATAAGCGTTGATAAGATCCCCCCTCAGTCTTCTCTTCTCCAGACTGAAAAGCCCCAATTCCCTCAGCCTTTCCTCATCAGAAAGATGCTCCAGTCCCCTCATCATCTTTGTAGCCCTTTGCTGGACCCTCTCCAGCAGTTCCCTGTCCTTCTTGACCCGGGGAGCCCAGAACTGGACACAGTGCTCCAGTTGTGGCCTCACCAGTGCCGAGTAGGGAGGGGGGATGACCACCCTGGACCTGCTGGCCACACTCTTCTTGATGCACCCCGGGGTGCCATTAAATCTAGAGCAAACCACATACTCTGAAAACATTTGCGGGGAATATTTAGTTGTATTTTCGTATGTAAGTGCTTTGGCTGTATCCGCAGCCCTTTAGTTTGCTATTTGTGAATATTTTAGCAAATTGGTTTACTAACAGGAACGTTGCCAGGAAGCAAATGTTCCTGAATATTTGTCGAAAAACGGATTTAACTTTGTATTTGCAGTTACTTGCTGTGGCAGCCCCGTCTTAGTGCTCCTCTGGGAGGACCGGCGTAGCCAATTAAAGCAAATCTTGTTTGGAAATGTGATTCTCAGAACCTGCCCGTGAATAAACTCAATCAAAGACTGATTAGACAGCTGTGCCAGCTGTGGGTGGTTACCCCTCACCATAGCATCTGGGTGCCTTGCAGGTAAACTGGTAGCAAAATCTCTTGTGGGCTCACAGGAACCTCTGATAGTTGGCCTTTTTCGGGGGGGATCAAAGCTGTGTTCAGGCTCTTCTGATGGAAATATTTAGAAATAAACATTTTTGTTTGGGGTGCCGCACGTAATATGAAGGTTTCTGAAGGGTAGCTGAACTGTGGGTTCTGCTGCGTTCCTCTGGCTTGAGCTGTAGAACAGTCTAAAAGAAAATTGCCGCGGTCCTATTTTCATGTGGCCAGTGTTTGAGTATTTCTACTTGAATTCTAGAATAACGTGGGGGGAAAGAAATATCAAGTGCCATGAATAGCCACTCAGCTGGAGGACCCCAAGTGCTGGGAACCCGCTGTGAGCTGTGCCAAAGGCTGTGGGACCATCACACGCTGAGGTCCTTCTGGGCAGCGGCTTCAGGGGTGGGGGTAGAGATGTCTCTTTGCTCAATGTGGAGGGTCATCTCCATCCCAAAGGACTCCGTGGTGGCGGCAGGATGGAGGCGTCACAGCGGTGCATGGCGAGGGAGCTGCTCTCTCCTGTGGGCTCGATGCCATCAGTGAGTCGGCACTTGGGACGTCTGCGTGAGAGAAAGGAGGTTGGAAGAAGGAACACTTACTATTTAGAGCATAAAATCCATGCTCTAAAGAGCCAAGTGGTTTTGTTCAGTTCATGCACTCTGACAAACGCGGCACTGCTGCAGCCCTTGTTTGAGGAGCAGTTTCGTGCTGGTGCCGCGTGGCTGCTCCTGCTCAGCTGCGGTGGCATCGCCCTCCTGCGTTTGTCCTTTCTGTCCTGAGGACAGAGCGGTTGTCTTATGAAAACATCAGGCTGCCGAAGCCCGTGATCATCTGCAGGTTTCTGATGTTGGATGGTTTGCACGTGAGGGAGGGGTTCTGCCCCTCTGCTCCGCTCTGGGGAGACCCCACCTGCNGGGGGTCCCAACAGCAGAAGGACACGGAGCTGTTGGAGCGGGGCCAGAGGAGGCCCTGGAGATGCTGCGAGGGCTGGAGCCCCTCTGCTGGGAGGACAGGCTGGGAGAGTTGGGGGGGTTCAGCCTGGAGAAGAGAAGGCTCCGGGGAGACCTCAGAGCCCCTTTCAGTGCCTAAAGGGGCTCCAGGAGAGCTGGGGGGGGACTCTGGATCAGGGAGGGGACCGATGGGATGAGGGGGGACGGTGTGACACTGAAAGAGGGGAGATTGAGATGAGATATTGGGAAGAAATTCTTGGCTGTGAGGGCGGTGAGCCCCTGGCGCAGGTTGCCCCGAGAAGCTGTGGCTGCCCCATCCCTGGAGGTGTTCAAGGCCAGGTTGGACGGGGCTTGGAGCAACCTGGGCTGGTGGGAGGTGTCCCTGCCCAGGGCAGGGGGGTGGAACGAGATGACCTTTAAGGCCGCTTCCAACCCAAACCATTCTGTGATTCTATGATTTATTCATCTCTGACAGCACTGCACCTCTCCATCCACCGCTTCCCATTCCTTTCCTGTTTGTTCCATTACCATCAGACGCTATTCTGTGCCCTGCTGTGGGCATGTGAGAGATGTGACCGGTTTCTGGAGAAAATTATTCATAAGAATATTTTCCCAGAAGCAGAAACTCAGGGGTCAGCCTGTCTAAACGCAGCAGGTACGACTCGGATAGCGTGTTGGAAGAAGTCTGCATGCGACGTGTACATGAGATGCTCAGCACATCTGGAAAACATCTGTCTGGGACTCGTAATTTGGCATTGTCATTCTTGCAGCCACTGTAAAACGGGGTCCTGTGGAAAATGTTTAATACTCCCGGACACGTTCTGTTTTGTTTTAATGGTAAAATAGCTTGTTAGGTCCAAACAAACTGGCAGAAAATCTTGCTGAGGCTGTACAGTGCCGAGGAAGTAAAAGGCTATTAAGACAAAAACCTCAGCCCCTCTGAACCCGTGAGATTTTGGCTGCGTTTTTGCTGGAATAGAACTGAAAGATAATGAAGGCATTTTGTGGCCCCACACTGGCTTTCAGCTGGGTTCTATTTTACATAATGAGTCGGGGAAAATCAGAGTACGGTTACTTTGGGTTCACTTTGGAAATGTTGAACAGGTTGCGGGCTGCACGTTTGGGCTCATCAGTTGTAGCTAATTCCTTTGGCTCTTTCCGAACTGAAAGGCTTCGTTTTCCTGGGCGAGAGGCGGCGCGGGGCTGCTCCAGCCGCCGTGAGCTCGGGGGACCCCGCGGGGCCCAGCGCCTCCCCAGCAGCCCCCNCATCCCCTCCCCTGCCTGCTGGGATTTTGGGTAGGTTATTTTTTAAGTCAGATTTCACCACTTTCTTAAATTGATGGCAATTTCCTAATGGATGGAAGTTATTCAAAGGGTTTATTTTTGTGGTTTCAGCAACACTGTTGTCTTCTCTTTTTTTTATTTTTTTCTTTTCTGCATTGGGCTGAGGGATGTTTCATCATGTAATGTGAACGGACGTTTGGCTTCTTTTCTCTTTTTCCTTTTTCTCTTTTCCTTTTCCTTTTTTCCTTTTCCTTTTCCTTTTCCTTTTCTTTTTTCTTTTTCTTTCCTTTTCTTTTTCCTTTTTCCTTTTTCCTTTTTCCCTTTCCCTTTCCCTTTCCCTTTCCCTTTCCCTTTCCCTTTCCCTTTCCCTTTCCCTTTCCCTTTCCCTTTCCCTTTCCCTTTCCCTTTCCCTTTCCCTTTCCCTTTCCCTTTCCCTTTCCCTTTCCCTTTCCCTTTCCCTTTCCCTTTCCCTTTCCCTTTCCCTTTCCCTTTCCCTTTCCCTTTCCCTTTCCCTTTCCCTTTCCCTTTCCCTTTCCCTTTCCCTTTCCCTTTCCCTTTCCCTTTCCCTTTCCCTTTCCCTTTCCCTTTCCCTTTCCCTTTCCCTTTCCCTTTCCCTTTCCCTTTCCCTTTCCCTTTCCCTTTCCCTTTCCCTTTCCCTTTCCCTTTCCCTTTCCCTTTCCCTTTCCCTTTCCCTTTCCCTTTCCCTTTCCCTTTCCCTTTCCCTTTCCCTTTCCCTTTCCCTTTCCCTTTCCCTTTCCCTTTCCCTTTCCCTTTCCCTTTCCCTTTCCCTTTCCCTTTCCCTTTCCCTTTCCCTTTCCCTTTCCCTTTCCCTTTCCCTTTCCCTTTCCCTTTCCCTTTCCCTTTCCCTTTCCCTTTCCCTTTCCCTTTCCCTTTCCCTTTCCCTTTCCCTTTCCCTTTCCCTTTCCCTTTCCCTTTCCCTTTCCCTTTCCCTTTCCCTTTCCCTTTCCCTTTCCCTTTCCCTTTCCCTTTCCCTTTCCCTTTCCCTTTCCCTTTCCCTTTCCCTTTCCCTTTCCCTTTCCCTTTCCCTTTCCCTTTCCCTTTCCCTTTCCCTTTCCCTTTCCCTTTCCCTTTCCCTTTCCCTTTCCCTTTCCCTTTCCCTTTCCCTTTCCCTTTCCCTTTCCCTTTCCCTTTCCCTTTCCCTTTCCCTTTCCCTTTCCCTTTCCCTTTCCCTTTCCCTTTCCCTTTCCCTTTCCCTTTTCCTTTTCCTTTTCCTTTTCCTTTTCCCTTTCCTTTTCTCTTTTTCTTTTCTTTTTCTTTTTCTTTTTCTTTTTATTTTTATTTTTATTTTTTTTTTTATTTTTTTTTTTTTTTTTTTTTTTTTTTAACTTATATGGATTTTCCCATTTATTTATCATTCTAATTTTCCCCTCCTTTTGGTCACCCAGCGAACATTTACATACTTTTGGTGCCGAGCAGTAGAGGGGATTTTTTTTAACAAAGCGTAAACTGGAGTCAGCCCATAAGAACTGCAGAGCTCCGGACTGGGATGGGTTTTTAGCCGTATTTCAAACGTGCGGCTGTGCAGGGGGACAGAATCGCTGCTGGAGCTGTCGCTGCCAGGCAGGAATGAGAAAAACACACATGTAAGTCAGGATAAAAAATGGGTGCAGGGGAGGGGAGAGGAGAGGAGAGCATCACCAGCGTAAGCGCTGGGTCACTCAGGCTCCTCCATGGCTGCATCCCCCGGGATTTGAGGGTGGTGAGGCACTGGCCCAGGTTGCCCAGAGAGGTTGTTGAGGCCCCATCCCTGGAGGTGTTCAAGGCCAGGCTGGACGTGGCCTTGGGCAGCCTGGTCTGGTGGGAGGTGTCCCTGCCTATGGCAGGGGGGTTGGAACTCGATGATCTTCAAGGTCCTTTCCAACCTAAACCGTTCTATGATTCTGTGATAAAACCCCGCCAGGAGTTTTACCCCTGTTCAGAAGTGCACCTGATGGCAAAATATGTCTGCAATCAATAAGCGAAAAGGAAATGTGAATAGGATTGTGAATGTTTGGTTTTTTTTAAAAAAGGAATATCAATATTTAGTTGAAATGCAGGAAGAGCATTTTGTTAGGGGCACCAAAAATTATATTCAAACTCTGTAGATGGCTATAACTCGTGTCTTTTGGCAGTAGAAGGGAGAATCTTTGTAGACTGCTGTGGCTTTTGAGTGCTAGAGTTGGAAAACCTTCTAAAAACTCCTGTTCTAAGGAAGGTAAAAAAAAAATCTAGCTTAGGATGTTGAAGAAAGTACTTTAAACTGTTGTAGAAATAATGTTCTAACTTACAGTCTTGGGCTGAATGAGCTGTTGAGTGAGTGGGTGATGTCTAAAGCCGAGCCAAGAGACGTTTATCCCCATTGAGGCATTTCAAATACTGAGTAAACAGGAGATTTAGCTACGAATTAGTTTCTGTGGTAAGTCCTGCCTTAATATGCTGCATGAAGTTATGCATGTGTGTTTCTAGGGTACATGTTAGCACCTGAATTAATCTTTTTTTTGAAGGTTTAAAAAGAAAACAAAACAACAAAGGGCCTGGGATGAACATATGTCTTCTGCTCTGAGATCAACGGTAAATAGTGTGGTGTGAGGAGACTCCTAAGCACTTTGGAAGATGTTGGTCTTAATTTTTCTTTCATTATTGCATTTGGTTTGGCACTTGTTACAGTAGGAAAAAAACCAAATGCCTGAATGTTTCATAACAAAAAGCACAGAATAAGTAAAATATTAACTATCGGTTTATCGCCGTTCTATTTCCAGTGGCAGCGTAGAGTTACCTTTGGTGAGGAAAGCATGAAAATGAAAATCACTTATTGGCAGTAAAGGCTGTTTGTAGGAATTTAGCACCTGTAACAGGTAGCAACTGCAAGTTTTTTTTTCCCCCCCGCTGTGTCTTATTGCCATGAATTCTCCCCAAATTTTAATAACAGTGAGGAGCTATGAGGATGACGGATGACCCGAGCGGGTTTTTGTCAACCCAGTGACACTTTCGTCGCAGCTCCCTGCTCACACTGACTCTATAAAAAGTCCCTTTGCCACAGCCTTTGCTTCGCGCCGCTGATCGATACAGCAAAAGGTGCAGATAAATGGAAAAATAGATTTTTGTTAGCGTAAAGCGGGGAGGGGAATTGACGTGCCCTTTTTTCGAGGCTGCTTTACGCTCTTCTGCATATTGTTCGTGCAATAAGGCGTCTTCTCAGCAGTTCTGCTCCAAAGTGGGTCTTAGGTTTCGGTCCAAGGGATGTGGGGTCTATCCAGTGCGGGGGTCTGGTGGGGGTCTGGCTGGGAGACGGAGAGCCTGGTGGTCAGAGGGCATCGGCCACGCGCCGGGAGGCACGAAATAAAACCCAAATAGGCTGTTTATTTTCTGCCTGGGCGTTATTGGCCCATTTTTAGCAGGATGTTTGGAAGAAAGTCATGATTAATTGGATATTTTAATTAGCGGCTAAATAGTTCCCTACTTGATTCATCTAATTACTTTTTTCTTTATTTCTGCTTTCTTCATCCAAGGGAGAGCCTGTGTCGGTGCTGATTGCAGCCTCCCAGCTCTGCCGGTACCACTGGGGAGAGCCCATGGGAACGGGCTCTCCCTTCTCATCTCTGAAGTACTCTTCTTCAATGTTTTTATTTTCGACTCTTTGTGTGGGTTTATGCACTATAATTTTTTTTTTCCTTTGTAAATCTACTTATTATATGCATCAGCTTGGGAAAAAAAAGAGTTTTCCAGAGCTGAGTGATGGGAGCCTTTGCGCGCTGCCGCGTCGAAGCCTACCAGAAAACTAAAAAAAGCTCTTCTGTGCAGGTTTTTATCCCCTTTGCTCCCTGATGGAAGGGCTGAGGGCACCCAGGAACTCTGTCATTGCAACTGGTCTTCTGGGGATGCCGTTCCCAGGTGTGGTGGTCCCATGCTCTAAAGAGTCACCGGGAGACAGGACGGAGTCTCCTTGCTCCTGCTGAACCAAGGAATCGCTGAGAAGATGCTGTGCTTGGGAGGAAAACCGGCCAGAGGCTGGAGAAGAAGCTTGAGTAGCATTGGAAGATCTGCTCCTTGTGCTCTTAGAAAATCACACTTCAGAGAGAACAGCGCCGTCATTTTTGGTTTTAAAAGGCGTTGAGCCACCCAGAGGAGGACTTCGGATGGCTGATCCGGGAGATAATCGGCCCATGTGAAATGGGGGTTGGTTTTGGAGACTGGGATGTTGCAGAGGTGATTTGTGAGCCTAAGGTCTTCCAGCAAACCATCACTGTACTCCATCGTCCCAGCAGCGCCGTGTCACCCTGCTCAAAAACAGCCCACGTCCCACCCTGCGGCGGGGGATGCTGTGGTGCTGGGCAGAGATGTCCAGCCTGGGGCAAGCCTGGAGAGAAGGTGGCAGAAGGTGGCATCCCTGCCCGGCGGCGAGCACGGAGCAGTTTTGGATGCAGCCGCAGGTTCCCACAGCGCGGAGCACTTCAGCTGCTGCCCTCTGGTTGTTCATATTACCATGCAGGGGAGGATAAAAAGTCTGTGGAGAGCTCGCACATAGGGAAGGCTGGGATTCTAAAGCTTGTTGGGATATCTTCTGAGTATAAAAAATTAATTTAGCTACAGTCCTTCAGCTGAACTCTGTTCAATACGTTTTATGGTTTTATATACTGCGAAGTTGAGCAGTGTGTGATGAAATCTGCAATAATAACAAAAAAGCTTCAGCGTCCCTCTAAAACTTACTTTTCACGTGCATTGCTGTTGTCCTACAGGGCACAGGGATGAGCTGGGATGAGGAAGTGTCGTCTGGGCTATTTCCCAGACTGTAGGGGTGCCCGATGGCCAACGTTCCTGTCCTACGCAGCAGGTTCATCCTCATCCCTCTTCTGGCAGTGCTTTACCCCACGGAATCCTGCCCTTTGCTGGAGCCCACTGCCACCACCACTTGTCTTTGTGTTTTGCAAACTGTTGCACAGTTGTGTGACAAAATTCACTCTGAGAAAGTCATGTTTTCTCCGTTTATGGGTCCAAGACCGTCATCTCTCTTATTTCTTCCCACATCTCTCTGCTGCATGTCCTGGGACAATCTAGAAGATGCTCCCCATCTTCACAGATGGGACCGCTTCACAGGTCCTCAGCCACCTCCATATGTCTCCTGTTTCCATGCACTCCTGGAGATTGCATTGCCATTTGTTCTTGGAGCTCTTCAGTCTGTCTTCCCACATGGGCCTATAGAATCACAGAATCATAGAATGGTTTAGGTTGGAAGGGACCTTGAAGATCATCCAGTGCCACCCCCTGCCCTAGGCAGGGACACCTCCCACCAGCCCAGGTTGCTCCAAGCCCCGTCCAACCTGGCCTTGAACACCTCCAGGGATGGGGCAGCCACAGCTTCTCTGGGCAACCTGCGCCAGGGGCTCACCACCCTCACAGGAGAGAATTTCTTCCTCATATCTCATCTCAATCTCCCCTCTTTCAGTGTAAAACCATTCCCCCTCGTCTCATCGCTCCCCTCCCTGATCCAGAGTCCCTCCCCAGCTCTCCTGGAGCCCCTTTAGGCACTGGAAGGGGCTCTGAGGTCTCCGCGGAGCCTTCTCTTCTCCAGGCTGAACCCCCCCAACTCTCCCAGCCTGTCAGCTTCCTCCATTTTAATGCTTTTTGTAATGAAAATGCCAAACTCTTTGAATTCTGTGCATTAGCATAGAAAGTATTAAAGTAGCCCCAAACTGGTCAGTAAAAACTGAGTCAGTAAAAACATGCATGTGCTATGCATGCTGCCGTTAGCTGTTGCTGTTAGAGGAGGGTTTTAATCCTTAACTAAACAGGGAACATTTAGGAAAATTTACTGCTGGGAGACAGTTTTCAGGTGAGGTGCTGATGTTCAGAATTTTCAATGAAGTATTAAATTCCTTTTAAGCCATAAAAAAATAGAAAGTTTATGAAGGAGAGTAACTCATACCTTTTAATTTTAGTTCCGTGAAGCAATTTCCCCTCAAAACACCACTGTAAATTAATACTTCAGTTATCAAGTCTGTCGCTTTTAAACAAAATAAAATTAAAATAGGTAAAGAGCGTAAAACAAAATTGAAAATTTTTTGGAAAAATGTAGTTTATAAAAAAAAATTCTCAGCTGTGAGGATTTGAGTCGATGCAAGAAGGGATCCTCTGCGTGAATAAACTGTAATAGTTTTTAAATAATCGCTGTTAACACTTTTGGTGACTACCCAAGTACATGGTGGCATATGGCACGTCAGCGTGAAGCGCTGATTTAAGGGTTTGATATTATATACCAGTTTTCAAGCTGTTGGTTATAAACTGGAAGCAGCTTTCTCTAAGCAGACGGGTGGCGCGTCCTCAGCAGCTCGGCGGGCAGGTGGGGTGCTGCGCGTCCTGCTCGCGATGTGAAACCCCTCCTTCTCCCCTCCTTCCCATCGGCCCTTTTTCCACAGTTTTTTGGCCTCTCTCGCTGCTGGTTGTTTCCCGACAACCTGTGCTTCGGTGGAGGAGCTCCGACGTCCCCAGCCCAGTGGGGGCTTCGAGGCATTATCGCCGTTCTTGGGGCAGAAATTGAGTTTTCTTTGTGGTTTTTGGGTGAGGGAGGGGGAGGAGAAGGAGGCACAGTCTCCTTTTGTGCCAGTGAAAAAACGCCTAAAAGATGAGCGTTGCAAAGTAACCCCGTAAATGTTGGTGCTCAAAACGTGGCCTGTTTCTTGTCTTCACAAGCGCTTTTTCCTCCGCGAGTTAGAAAGTTCGCACGCTCGAATAACCGCCTTTATGTACCTTCTGTGTAATTCCTTAATGCCACAGTTGCAAAGGAAGATTCTAACAGCTCTCTGCTGAAGCTTTGGTAGCCCGCTTTGGAAAAGGAAATACTGGCGGCTTTCCCAAGTTTCTGCCATCTGTCGGAGACAGCCTGAAAAAGCGCAAACTTGCACCGACTCGGGGCAAAATTTGCAGGTAGGAGGTTGTGGCGATACAGAGAATGTGTGTGAAGTGATGCCATATAGTAAAATATGTTATATGCAGCTGCTTTACTCAAAGGGAGAACTTCCAGTTGCTCCAAACCCACGTGTGGTGTGGGCAGAGCCCCCGGGGATCATCCCCTGGATGTACATCCTCATGATTTTCAGACTGATTATAGAAAAGGCTTCATTTACTGGGAGAAGAGATCCGAGATTGCTTGGAGAAGAGAAGGCGGAGAAGCAGCTGATGTGGAGCATCGTTTCCACTTTATCCCGGGGTTTTGCTGATTGTCATGGTTTAGGCCAAATCAGCTACTGGGGACCTGGGGGACCCCAGATGGGACCGACAGGTGCTCCCCTCTACCCCTCTTCAAAGAGAGAGGCAGAGGAGGAAAAAGAGACTTATGAGTTTAGAAGGAACTAAACTACTTTAGTGAAATATTAATAATAAAATAAAAAGAAATAATGAAATATATACAAAACTGTATCAGGCTTCCAAGATGACAGTCACGACACCGGTGGCACTGGGGCAGTCCCAGACTGGACTTAGTGACGGACAGGAACTGGATTCCGGATCTGGATTCGGGATGGGGATCACAGGCAGACGAACAGAGTCCTCCTCAGATGTCAGCCATTGAAGAAAAAGAGAGAGAGCTGCCCCTTTGATCGCTCAGCTTTTACACTGAGCATGAGGCAGATGGGATGGAATACCCCGTTGGTCAGTTTGGGGTCACCTGTCCTGTCCGCTCCTCCCGCAGGTGGGACCCCACTGCGCTTTTCCGCTTCCGACCCTCCAACGGGGCAAATAACACAGTCGGTTGGCCATGGGGGTTATAGCAATGAGCATCAGCAAGGTCCTCTCTGCATCCCACACCTGGGCATCAGCTGTGAACATCGGTCTGACCACTCTGAGAGCGAACAGTGTCTGCACAATATGCAGTTAATGTCAGCAGTTAGAAGAGGCCCAGCTAAGAAGCGAAGTTACCGAACAAAATTGGTCCTGTTTTACCTCAAACCAGGACAGTGATGAAGCTGTCATGCAAGAAGAAATAGTCCCACCCTGGTGTAATTAACGTGGCCTCAAGTTCTTTCTCATTAGTGCAAGAGGAAACCCATTTTTCTTGTGGTCAGGGCACACGGAGGTGGAGAAGGGCATCGTGAGGACCTCGCTCTATCTATTTGCGAATGTAGCAGGGAGGCGCGTGTGAAGCGGCGGTGAGTTCAGGTGAGTTTGTAGCCCAAAACCACGAGAAACTGCACCGAGGATGAAGCGGAGAAGCAGAGACTGTCTGATAGAACTCGTGGTTAGCGAGGAGAGCGTGGAGCCAGCGGGATGCTTCTCTTTTTATTATTAACTCAAGATGCTGCGTTGGGTTTTGGTTTTTTTTTCTGGGGAAGCTTAACACAACAGAGCTGTGCTGACTCTCGAGCAACGGGAAAGCCCATCTGTGATGCGAGGAAGAGTTGAAGACTTCTCAGCTGGAAGCAAAGCTCCTTGCCAGGCTCGCCGCGGCAAAACTTGTCGGCGCTCAGCAAGCACCAGAAGATGCTCGGCGGCTCTGGGAGGCGGCCGAGCAGGGCTGCGCGGAGCCGTGGGGAAGGCGTAGGGAGGAGAACCCGGACCTCGTCTGCAGGGTGGTGGGGAATCGCCTGCGCCGGCTGTCGAGCTCCGACATCGAAACCTTCCCATGTCTTGCAAAAGGCGCGTGCTCGGGGAGGAAGGGAGCAGGGACCCGATTCCTCCTCGCTCACAGGAGCTGCAGGAAGGGTGAATCCGGTGTGGGCAGTGAGGCAGAGGTTCTGTTTAGACTCGGGGCTTCCACAAACTGAAGGGGAGACTGCTGCCGCGTTGCTCCTCACCACATTTCTCTTTTTAACCTCAGCATTACGGGAGATCCCGTCTCCTTCAGGGAAGCATCTTGGCTGGATAAGCCTGGGGGTGTCGGCCAGATCCCTACCACGGGAGCAGAAGATGGGGATTTTCCCGTGGCCGGTTGCTGCTGGGTGAGGAGACACCCAGGGCAGGAGTAGGGTCTTATGGAAGATGATGCTTTAATACTTTGTAAGGAGGAGGTTGGTTGGGGTTTTTTTCTATGCACATCATCTATTGCACACACAAACTGACTGCACCCAGAATTTTATATAAATATTACCCTTGTAGGAATCTCAGGTGCTGCTTATAAGCGTGTGTTTTAAAGACACCGTAGAGTAAGAGGGGAGTGAGGCAATATGAATAAATATATTCAGACGTACTGTAACGATGTGGGTTTTTCGTTGGGCTTCGGCTTTTGGGGCCTCGTACAACTTTTCTCCGAAGTCGGGATTTAATTTTTTGCTTTTGTATTTTATTATGGCTGGATTAAGCCTTAATTGTCAAGGCTTTCGACAATCGCACGGCAATAAATACATGAAAAAGTGAATGTAAATATAACTTAGAGAATGAAATGCAAATATGTGTATTTGTGTAAAACGTGTGCTCATATCTTGTAGTCAAATTTACATTTTTAAATAGCTGCTTTTAAACACTGTCTGCAGAAACGCCTTAATATTAAATAGATAAATCTTTCTCTTCTTCACGTGTAGAAATAGCCAAATATATTCTTAACACAAAGTAACTTTACAGGGTCGTGCACTCTGTCTAATGCCTTGTCATTTTAATGGATTCCGGTTTAATTGCTCATATCCCACAGCTGAAAGCAGTTTTTCCTCATTCTTCTGAGGACCTGTTGCTGCCATAAAGCATTAGCGGGGGGTCGTAGCCTGATCTAAAACAATTTGCTGAGGATTTTCCCTATGTTTGGAGTAGGACTACAGCCGCTGAGGTTTGCAGCGGAGCTTTAGCAAAACAAGCTGCCTCCAGGGCTACGGGCTGATGCTGAGGATGCACATGGAGCAGGTAAAGTGCTCATGGAGGAGCCCCCATGTTCTGTACCATGTTCATAGAATTCTAGAATGATTTCTGTTGGAAGGGACCTTAAAGCTCATCCAGTCCCACCCCCCTGCCCTGGGCAGGGACACCTCCCACCAGCCCAGGTTGCTCCAAGCCCCGTCCAACCTGGCCTTGAACACCTCCAGGGATGGGGCAGCCACAGCTTCTCGGGGCAACCTGCGCCAGGGGCTCACCGCCCTCACAGCCAAGAATTTCTTCCTAATATCTCATCTCAATCTCCCCTCTTTCAGTGTAAAACCATTCCCCCTCGTCCCATGGCTCCCCTCCCTGATCCAGAGTCCCTCCCCAGCTCTCCTGGAGCCCCTTTAGGCACTGGAAGGGGCTCTGAGGTCTCCGCGGAGCCTTCTCTTCTCCAGGCTGAACCCCTCCAACTCTCCCAGCCTGTCCTCCCAGCAGAGGGGCTCCAGCCCTCGCAGCATCTCCGGGGCCTCCTCTGGCCCCGCTCCAACAGCTCCGTGTCCTTCTGCTGTGGGGACCCCCCGAGCTGGAGGCAGCACTGCAGGGGGGTCTCCCCAGAGCGGAGTTGCCTACAGCCTGAAAAAAAGCAGCTGATGCAGCAATTTTTTTCTCTGGAAATCAATATCGTATGCATGGTGAGCTCAGACAGAGAGGTGGTAATTCCTAATATCTCTGTAAGCCTCAGTATAACAATGAAGCTTTGCCAATTGATTATGTAGGCTTATCCCAATTCAGCCTCTGTTAAAATGGAATTATTTGATAGGAGTGAGTCATCCCGGAGGGAGCTTACTGGAAGGAGATGGGTGATCTGGGGAGCCATTGGCTTTCAAATACACCGATGGGTCCTGGTAGCTATTCCCAAGTTCTTGTGGACACTTTGATACTTCCTCTGCTTGAGCTGGTGTATCTCTTACCCTTCCAATGGCCAAGTGTCAGTAAGCCCAGAAGGGTGGTTGTCACCTGGAGGGAGGGCAGGGTTTGGGGTCTAGAACAGGAGCAGAGGTTCCCTTCTGCATCTGCCTGTTGAACACAATGAGTCGAATGTGTCTCCCGAGGAGTTTGGGTTTCTCTCAGTGCCCCAGAACTCACTCTGCAGAGAGCCAGTGGGATTTTGAAGCCGTGGCTGCGCTCGCCGTTGGCTGTGGGAGCATGAGGTGGTGGGGGTGAGGATGAAGGGGCATGGTTATGGAATGTGCCCGCTTTTAACACTTCGATAGCTTGTAGTAAAATCTTCCCATCAACCCCGTTCGTGTCATGTCCTAAACTGCTTGTGGAATAAATACCACTGACAGATCTGCACGTAGCAACGCACGGTTTGTGCACGGAATATTTTTCATTCGAAGCAACCCAGAGGTGAAAATAGGTGAAGCGCTGCGAGCGCCGGAGTGCGCACCCACGGTGTCGCCGTGCGCCGGGGATGAGCGATCCGTGTCCCTAATGCGCTTGGGATGGCGGTCACTCGGCCGCTTCTCTGCACTGGTAATGGAAACAAAGAGACCAAATTGGATTTGAGGTCTGCAAATAGGGAAAGCGAGATGGCAGCTGAAGCGTGTCTTTTACCTGGGAAGTCTCAACTGGATTTCCAGGGGAAAATGAGCAATAGAACCACCCCCCGAGTCTTCAGCTTCCCCCCCGCCAGTACCAGGGACGCAGGGCTTTCCCCGGGGCTGCAGTTGAGCACATATGGGAGTTTGGAGGGTGCTTAATCTTTAATTTGCATCAGCATCTTTGTCTCGGGGAATTCCCTTGGTAAAGCACAGCTCCCTGTGACAAACTTGGATGCCACCATTTTTTTGACCCTACGCTTAGATGTTTTCTTCAGAGAGAGCTGAAGGTGCGTCGCCCGGTCCCATCCGTCCTCCTGCTCTGCTGGGTTCCAGTGTCGCGTCATTTCCATGGACGTTCTTGGCTGCTGGGGGCTGGAGCTGAAAACCAGCTGTGTCTTCAGCTCTAGGTCTGTTCATCATCTTCTTGGAGGCTGGGGTGAAGTACGGTATCTGTTAATGAGAGCTTGTCATTAGTGCTGACATTATTAGAAGGCATCATTCGTATTTCAGCAGATGTTGTTGTAGATATATGATAGAAAAAGGGAAGCGATACCGTGGCTAAAAATACTCCGGAACGGTGTATTTATGGCTCTTGTTACACTTTGACGGTTGTGGGTTGTTTTTTTGCTGGGAAAAATGTTCTTTCTGTTGTATTTTATGAAGAATCGGTGACATCTGGTGATCACTTCTAATGAGCCCTCTCAAGACTGCCGACAAAAATAAACCTTTTAGTAACAAAGATTTGTCTGGTGGCACGTCGGGGAGAGCGACTGCAATTAGCACGTAATCCCCGCCCGCCGCTCTGCTCGGGGAAACGTTCAAAATCGGCGTCGGAGCAAATGTTCTGTTTTCAGCATATTACAGAATGAAAAAGGCTGTTCCCTGGCCCTTAGGTCTAATTGAATAAAGGCCGACCCAAATGAAAAGGGCAGCGGCGATGCTCTGGTCCCGGCGAGGCGGACGCTCAGCGCTCCCGTTAATGTCAGCGGGGGAGTTGTTTGCGGGATCGATACCGACGACGTCTTAAGTGAAATGCGTTTCTATCTGGGGTCAGTACACGCAGGCTGTTTTACTTCACAGTTTTGTCATTTGTCTTTGAAGTATAATAACCCAAAATGAAGGAATTAGAGACCCAGCTTGGCGCGCCGCAGTGTATATCGATTATGGAATCACAGAATCATAGAATTACAGGATGGTTTGGGTTGGAAAGGACCTTGAAGATCATCGAGTTCCAACCCCCCTGCCATAGGCAGGGACACCTCCCACCAGCCCAGGCTGCCCAAGGCCACGTCCAGCCTGGCCTTGAACACCTCCAGGGATGGAGCCTCAACAACCTCTCTGGGCAACCTGGGCCAGTGCCTCACCACCCTCACAGTGAAAAACTTCTTCCTCATGTTCAATCTAAACCTGCCCTCTTCCAGTTTGAAGCCATTCCCCCTCATCCTATCACTCCATGCCCCAGTAAAAAGTCCTTCCCCAGCTCTCCTGTAGCCCCTTTAGGCACTGGAAGGCCGCATTAAGATCTCCCCGGAGCCTTCTCTTCTCCAGGCTGAACAGCCCCAACTCTCTCAGCCTCTCCTCAGAGGAGAGGTGCTCCAGCCCTCGGATCATCCTGGTGGCTCTCCTCTGGACACGCTCCAGCAGATCCATGTCCTTCTTCTGTTGGGGACTCCAGAGCTGGATGCAGTACTCCAGGTGGAGTCTCACGAGAGTGAATTATGAATCGATGGCGTTGGGAAATACCGTCTCCATCTCTCTACGCGCGGTGCCGGTGTGCCCCGCTGCCGTCGGAGCGTACCTACGGCATAGGCGAGCCTGCCGGCAGCAGGCACGTGGGCTTCTGTGAGCAGGACGATCTGCATCGTTTGTCTCTTGGGTTTTTTTTAATCACCAATAACAAATCAATAACATCCCAACTGTTAACACCTTTTTTTTTTGGTACTTTTTAACATGGGGCAGGTTGGATTGCTGTGGTTTGTTACACGAATCTGAACAGTCAGGTAACACAGGGGTGTTTTTTTAATATCTTTTAAGAGGAAAAAAGAATGGAACTTTGCCTGGTTGTGCTGATAGTGCGAATAGAGATGCTTTCAGTGCGGTGCCTTTGTTTGCAAAACAAAGTAAAGTTTCAAAAGGGTTTTCATTTCAGAGCGCTTCAAGTTATTTGACCTTGTAAATGTTTTGAATTTGGCTACAATTTTTTAAAATTTGGACCTGTTTTTATTCAGTGATATTCATGTGTATGTCAGAAGTCTGATAATACTTTTATTTTTTAAATAGTAACCTTGCTCATAAAAAGCTGTCATTTTATTTTAAAAAAACTTCAGAGAGAATTATTATCCATGGGTTAATTAAAATACTTGATTGCAAATTCAGAGAATGCTCTGAATGACTCCTTGTCTTTAGCTGTGCTCTGCCTTAGAGCTCTCTTACTTTTTTAAACAAACAAAAATTAGCATTCAGGAAAAGGGAAAACACCCCCCAAGTAAATACCACCCATTTTGCGCAAAGCTAGTTTTATTGGAGAGATTTGGCCGCTTCAGTTCACTGAAAGAGAATGCTAAAGTTGGGTAAAAAGAGAGGCATACGATGCATTTTTCAAGAAACACAGTTTTAACTCAACTTTGCCCACAGCAAAGTTGCGTGTGGGGGAGCCGGTGGCTCTTCGGGTGCTTGGTGTGGGGCTGACACACCTGCGGCTGCTTTCGGTGCATTTGAAGCTCTGGAAGAAAATTTAGGTTGGGTTTATTGTTAAGGAAGATGTCTCCAGTTTATCTGAATTGTTGCAAGCCTGAAGCCTGCCCAGGTAGTCCCTGGAGAAAGCACGGGGTCTTGTGAATAAAATGAGAGCCGAAATACAGAAGTAATGGCCGCGGCAGCATTTCTTTTATTTCTTTGATCAAGTAAGGTCTGCTCTTGCTCTTTGGTTTTGTAGCCGTTTTGCAAATAGCATCTTTCTAATCAAAACCAGAGAAGTTCTCTTTTCTTTTCCATCCGCGTGACTTTCTCTTTCCAACCCTATGAATAGATGATCGATGGGAGAGGTTCGGCGTTAGCCCTGCCCGACCCTCCCTGGTTTTCTGGTGCCACAAACAGATGAAGCTATTGATGATATCTCTGGATTAAGTGAAAAACAAAGCAGTTGCTGGCTCCTGGCAGACACGGGGTAATGCGCACGCTGATACGGAAACCAAGAAGCATATCCTTGTGGGCTTCTCCTCTTGCTGGTTTGCCAGGGGAGGTACCAGCACAAGCAGCAGCTTGGAAACAATAGTCTCTTAATAACTCCAGCTCTGCCCTGTGCGCTTAGGTGGGACTCAGTGGTGTGACCTTGGGGTGGAACTTCTCAATGTAGGGCGGTCCTCAATGTCTTCCTAATGTTATGGACCATTTAAAGCTGGTTTGCAAAAACTGGACACCGACGTAGTGTGCTCTCTGCTAATTACTTGTTCTGTCTTATATGTTTTGAATTCTCTGACTAATTGAAACCAAATTTCACAGCAGAGGCACAGAAACCCAGGCGACAGGTTTCGTGAAATTGGAGAACTTGTCACAGTTGTTCCACCAGAAGCCAAGGCTGAAGCTGAACTTGGTGAGAGACACTGGAGAATCGACACAAGAGGGAGCCGTTATGTGTGAAAATACCTGGAAATCAGCTCAGCCAGTCCCACTGCTCTGGGAAAAGCTTCTTCTCTGTGCCATTGCACAGGAGGAGCCACCTCACTTTCGTGCCAGGGCTTGGAAGGAGAGGGATGGAGGGGCTCTGCTCCTCTTGAAAGTCCCCAGGGAAGGACAGCATTTGGGGCATGTGTCCCCAGGTCCCATTTCTGCTGTAGCTGCTGCTGTACGGCTCTGTGGGTGGGTTAAGTTTGGTTTTTCAGCCCTGTGGACAGCAATGAATGGTTCATGTTGGGGCAGGAGAAGTTTGAAGGATGGATGGATGGATGGATGGATGGATGGATGGAGGCCAAGTCCAGGCCCAACTGCTCCTGACCTATGGATGTTTCGCTGCTTATTCCCTCTCAGCTCTGTATAATTTTAGTCTGGATCTAATGGGCACACCTTGTAGAGGACATTTTGCATGTCAGCAGCCGTAGCTGAGGAAATATGGATGTTTTCTTCTCTTTTTTTAAGTTGTAGAAGGACTGGGTCCTCTTTCATTATTTTATTTTATCTCTTTTTCGAGAGATGAGTGCCCGAGCCAAGCACCTCCGTCCCCCGCAGCACCCCCAGCGCGGGTCCCCACCTCCCATTTGATTGTTAAATTGAATTATTTTCTGCTTTATCTTTGAAAGCAAAGCCGTGTTATCATCTTCTGAGTGTATTTGCAGACTATAACCATTTCCATTCTTCTGCAGGATACGATGCGGCAAACCTTAATCAGAGATCTATACAGCTTGGATTTACGGGGTGTCTCAGTCCTTTAGCTTTTCCTATTAATTAAGATTTTAGAGAATGTCTTTCAGGTTTCCCTTCTGCATTTTACTGCTCATTTTAGCACCGTCTTTTGTCCAGCTGCTATGTAATTTTTTTGTACTCTTAAGACCTCAAAGCTCACCGGGAGCGCAGAGCTTTGTCAGCCTGCGACGAGGGCACGGGGCCGAGCGCTGCGGAGGTGAAGCTCTTGGCCCAGGTGGGACCTGGGGGTGATGGGAGGACATTCAAGGAAGGGCTGTGATGTTCTTGCCATCAGAAGTCAAATGGAAAATTGCGTTTGACCTCGCTTTATGCACGTCTTTTCTCTCGCTCTGTTATCTGACTATATGTTGAAGATGCTTCCACCTTTGTCCGTACAAAACTTACTGTGCTCCATAACAACTCAACTCAACTCTCAAGAGGGGCCGCTCGGCCGCACAGCGCTGATGTGCTGCCGCTCTTCGTGCCCACCACCCCAGGAACGTGCCCCAGGGTGAACACGCTGCTTGAACAAGGCATCGCTTTCATTCCACCGGGAAGGTAGACCCATGTCTCCTACTATCTATTATTTATTCTCCAATTCATTATCATACCAAAGGAAGCACTTGTGGCTCTTTCTGAAGGATGGAAACTTGGGTTTACTGCTGAAATGCCCTGGGAAAGATTGTAGTTATTAATGTGGGTAATTGCATATGGCCTCTCTTCTAGCTACGCGCTTTCATTTAGTTGTTTCGCTACTTTTTTAGTGGATTATGTTTATGAGCGTTCATTGCCTATCACAGCAAGCACTGCCGGGACACAAAGACCTGCTCCGAGTCCTGGAGCCAGTGTCCGCTCCGTGGTCATGGGCACCCCAGTTATTTCTACGGGGCTGGAGAACTCAGCCGCTTTCCTGCCACGCTCGCCAGCGACCAGGCTGGGTTTCAAAAAAATTGCCCTCTTGGTGTTTTTAATGCTACCAACACTCTCTAGATCGTGGGAAAAGAGCAAAAAAGGGGCAAGAACCAGGGTGTGAACAAACTGCTCCCAATACATGGAGGAAGAGAGGGGTGAAAGTTTTTTTTTTAAGTTATTCTGTAGAGCGAGCAGGCATTAGGAATAGCGAGTGTTTCCTTCCCTTCAGCCCAGTGCTTGGGGTACCTCAGTTGTCTCAGGATTAATTCCTGGTTCTTCACGACATTGAGGCAGTTTCTCTGTCTCCTGAAAACGAAGATGATATCTTTGATGTTTTTGATGAGGAGATCATCTGCCTGTAAGGGACATATCATCATGTCTGAAAAGTGAGAGCCCCAGAGAAACATTCTTTTCATCACATTTGAGTTATTTATTTAGAAAATGGAAATAGAAAAAATAAAATATTTTCAGGTTCCATAATTTTTAACGCTTTTTCTGGCCAGGAGAGAAGGAGACGCCGGGTCCTCTGAGCACTGTGACTGCACGGAGCGTGTTTCTCCCAGGCTGCCGTGGGGGTACTGGGAAGAGACGCCTGTGCCGTTATCTGCGCTGGTTCCTCCCGGCGCTCCTCCTGCGGCCGTGTCCGTTGTGTGCCTCTGTGTCAGCGGTCTCCTCGCCGGCAGACAGGGTCGTTTCAAAGCTTGCCGGGTTCTGGGCCCTCCGTTCTTACCCTCTAACAGGCTCTTGCTTGCTGTCCTCCTCCTGCCAGCGAGCGCCCTGGAAGGCAGCATCTGATTTCCTCTAATGGCTGGTTTGTTTCAGGGGGCAGAAAGGGTGGCTGTAAATTACTGTGTAGCTCCTTATTCATTGTCTGGATAAAAGGGATACTTTTGATTTTGAAATAACGGTGGAAGAACAGCAGACTTTCCTGAAGATTTTTTTTTTTTTTTCTACATGGACCAGATCCTCCTCATCTCGCTTTGTTTCAGTAAAACCATCTGCTGTCACGGGAACGTGCCAGCAGCAGAGGTGGGCAGATGCTGGGCCAGGTCAGGGGGATGCTCTAGGTTTTGATTGTGGCTGGTTGCAACAGCGAAAGCCTAACACCCCTGCGCATAACAGGGAGCAAAGAGCCTGTATAGGAAAATTGTTGAAAGTTTGTTACCCTGAAAAACTGGAGAATTTTTCCTCTATAAATGTTATTCCAGCTACTGTGCTGGGAAATGTCTGTCTGGGTCCACACAGATCGTCTGAATCCATGTAAGTCATAACTACCTGCTTTTATGCGAACAGATATTTAATTGAACTGTATCTTTTTCTTCTTGCTAATTTACTGTTTTATTTGTGAGCAACTGGAAAAAGGACTGAGGGGGGTGTGCAGCCAACGCAGAGTGCCACTGATGATATTTGCTACTTCAGACATATTTCTTCCTATAGTCTCAGCCATCTTTTCCAAAGCCTTCTTATCTTACCTGCGACTTGACCCTTCTTGAGCGTGCTGTTGGTTTATCTATCCTGTTTTATGCAGACCAAATTATGAATTTATGAGTCATCTCCATTTACCTCTTTCAGCCCAGTGTGGTCAGGGGACTGGGAGAGAGAAGGTTTCACTCCCGGGTTGTTGGCACCTGGGTTGGCTCCAAAGCTCATCAGGAACCATCACCACAGAGAGGGGATTTTTTTTTTTAACAAGGATGAATTTTGACTTGTTTTATGCTTCCCACATCTCCAGCATCTTAAAAGGACATCTGACAGCATCTCACCTTTCTCCTGAGCCACTAGGATTGGGGTCAGCCAATGAGTGGTGGTTTTGGGCTCCCCAAAAACTCATGTCTAGATCACCTCAACCCAAAGGCGGCTCTCTGAGAAAATCTCGGTGGTTTGGAGGTGCCCCAGGGCTGAAGCCAGGGGAAGCAGTGGCTGTGCGCGCAGGCGCGAAGGCGGTGGTAGGTCCCAGCGCCAGGTCATGGCATGTGAACCTGTTGTGCCACGTTGGGGTGGGTGGTGGAGGAGAGTTGAGTTGTTACGGAGCGATATACGTTTCTGCTGACTTCAGCATCAGAGACTGGAATAGTAATGCCGAAAGGCATCGCCCGCTGAGCCTTCGCCTTTGTGCTGCCCTCGGTATCAAATAAATGACCGTTTTACGTGTGAAGCTTGAGCTTCACACGTGCAAATGGAGCATAGCTGGCGATAACAAAGACAGCTCTATCAACTGCGTGCGTCGGGTGGGTTTTACAGGCTGGCGTGTTTGCTCTGTCTGAATAATTGCACTAAAGAGGAATCAATAAACAGTAGGTTTTACAGAAATACAGTATGTTTCCCATCTGGTACAAGTAGCCACGACTTGGGTGGACGTTCAAGTATTGTGCCTCTTACGGGCATTGCGCTCTGGCAGGCTGGGTAGCGAGCCACTGAAGTACTTGCCTTTATATTTAGTTTTAATTTAGGTCTGATTTCGTGATCTGTTACCTCCGTGAAGTTATTTGGGAGTTATGATCACGGTTATTTTGGTAAGAATATATAGACAGTACGCGTGGTATGAATAAGGCCATTTCTCATTATTTCTATCCAATTTAGTGTGCTTATATTATAATTTCAAGATACTGATTTAAATTTAATACTGTTTAGAAAACAAATACATGTCCAAATTGGCTCCAGATGTGATTCATTTCATTTTGTGCCTTTCAAAATGTTTTTAACAGCTGATGTATGAGTGTGGTGGGAGATTGCCAAAAGAGATGCTTTCTGATTCAAGTCAAAGAAGCAACAATTCTTCATCTAAAACAAGATAGGATTTTTTTCCCCCATGTCTAAAAAGAACCCCTAATTACATATTTTAATGAAAGGAAACTTATTTTGGCTCTACATTAAGATAATGAGTGTCAAATGTAAGCGGTTCTTCTGCCAAGACACATCCCTTGCCGGGTGTTGCGGGCACTCGGGCTGTGACGGCGTTAAGGCCGGAAAGGTGACGGCGTGACCACCTCTCCGTAGGGTGAGTACCGCTACAGGCTTGGGTGAGCTGAGGAGAGACGCGTCCCTGCTGAAGAACACCACGTAGAGATTGCAAAGGAAAAGAAAACAAGCAACTCAGTCCAAAACAGGTGTCGGGGATGTTTTGGAAGTCATTGGCTTTGACTCTTAAGATGCTTTTTTTTTTTTTTCTGTAGGAAGTACTAATATTTCCTTCGCAGCCTGACATACAGCATTAAGGGGAGGGAAATTCATAAACGCGCAATGCAGTTCAATTCCTAGGTGTCCTGGTTTGAGGTGAAACAGGACCAATTTTGTTCGGTAACTTCGCTTCTTGGCTGGGCCTCTTCTAACTACTGACATTAACTGCATATTGTGCAGACACTGTTCGGTCTCAGAGTGATCAGACCGATGTTCACAGCTGATGCCCAGGCATGGTGTGCAGAGAGGACCTTGCTGATGCTCATTGCTATAACCCCCACGGCCAACCAACTTTGTTATTTGCCCCATTGGAGGGTCGGAAGCAGAAAAGTGCAGTGGGGTCCCACCTGCGGGAGGAGCGGACAGGACAGGTGACCCCAAACTGACCAACAGGGTATTCCATCCCATCTGCATCATGCTCAGTGTAAAAGCTGAGGGATCAAAGGGTCAGCTCTCCTCCTTCAATGGCCGACATATGAGGAGGACTCTGTTCGTCTGCCTGTGATCCCCATCCCGAATGCAGATCCGGAATCCAGTTCGCGTCCGTCACTGAGTCCAGCCTGGGACTGGCCCAGTGCCACCGGTGTCGTGATTGTCATCTCGGGAGCTTGATACGGTTTTGTATATATTTTTCATTATTTCTTTTTATTTTATTATTAATATTTCATTAAAGCAGTTTAGTTCCTTCTAAATTCATAAGCCTCTTTTTCCTCCTCTGCCTCTCTCTTTGAAGAGGGGCAGAGGGGAGCATCTGTCGGTCCCATCTGGGGTCCCCCAGGTCCCCAGTAGCCGATTTGACCTAAACCACGACACTCGGATTTTTATTTTTTACTTTGGAATGTATTTTTCCGAGAGCTTAAACTTTCACATGCGGGGGATGTTCACTGCAAAAGTAGATATATATGTCCGAAGCTTCACACCTATTAGGGACGCAGCAGCCAGCTCATACAGTTTAGGGCCAAATTTATGGCGATAAGGATGCCAGCCCCGAATTAGCCAGCAAGCAGCTCCTCTGTGTCCTCCTATCTCAGACCCGCTGAGGGTCCTGCCCATGCTATTCCTGCACCATATCCTTGTGTGTGCAGTCATGTGCCTAAATGTATATAATGGTATAACATGACATGCATGCCCTGCTAAGCCGGCTGAATTTGGGGCAATGTGCTGCCACTAAGTCCAGGACAGTTTAGATTAAAACATTCCCGAGTTCGCAGGTCATGGTGCTCCCCAAACCCACTTCTTCTGGCCTCAATGGACAGGAGGATTTCTGTAATTTAACGTCTTCATAGTCCGAATCACAAGATGTGTTTGAGTGCCTTTTAATTAAGCACTTTATTTAAAGTTGTAAGGAGTAAAAATAATCCTACCCATACGGATCAGTGTATTTTCCAGGTTCACAACAGATGCAGCTGATTATTTCATTTTCATAAGTTTAGTAGTCACCAGAACCTTCAGCTGCAGTCTCATAAAGGCGCTTCTCGCCGGGTTTTCCCATCCACGTAATTTGAAGAGAGTTGGGTGGATCCTGCGTGCAGAGGAGGCCGTGCGGGTAATGTCCACTCCCCAGGGAAAGAGTGACCGTCCTTTCCTACAGACTCGGGCAGTGTCACATTGAGTAGTGATGTTCGTGGCCGTGATTGTGAAATTAGGAAGAGTTTTTAGCAGCAGCTTGTGAAAAGTACAATTTAAAGGTGGCCTCAACTCCTCCTCTTCCCTTCCAAAGGCCCTTGATAAGGATTTGAGATATTTTCAAGCTCTTAGATAGTGTATTAGAAAAGCTGAGGTGCAGATACGCAATAGCTGTTGACTTTGAACCCGAGATATTAGCTTCATTAATAACGTCTCCTGATATTGTTAACAAAAACACAAACAGGGTAGTAGCATTAGGAAGTTTGCCTTGATGTTGTGGACTGCTCCCATTTTTGATTTACTGCAAGGTTTGACACTGTCTTGCAGCAGTACCTCGGTGGTGGAATGATGGAGGACGTTGCTGGTGGCATCCTTCCTTAGAAATGGTCGTAATCTATCAACCTTCTTATCTCCAAGTCTTCTGCAGTTGTAGCTTTCCAGCATTTCCCTCCTCAAAAGAAATACTGTAGTCCACTTATGACTTTAAGGAGTCCCATCTGCAGATAGTTCTGCCAGGTGGTGTTTTAAATGTGCCGTTCGTCATCGTCTTCAGCTGTGCTTGTATCTCAGGTTCTTCTCTGGTCTTCCCTGCATCCCTCCCTCGCAGCATAACAGCCACAGGAGCGTGAGGGAAGTGAAATCCCAGGGAATGTGCCGTTAGTCACGTGCGTATTAACATTTTTCTTTCTTTACCTCCCTCACTTCACAAATCTGTACGCGTGGAGAAGGCATGCTCTTGGAGCATACCCCTTTCTCGGATAAAGCTTTTCTAAATGTCTTTTGAGGAGTTAATAAGTTAAAACTGGGCAAATAAATTGATTTCAGGGTCTCTCTGGCTTCTAATAATGTTTTTTTTAAAGTTCAGGCTTAGCTTTCTTAAAGTGTCTTTTAACCTGAAAGACCATGGAGATCTTCCACCTGATGTGAAAATTTAATTTTTTTGTAAGACTTAATGAGTTGAAGCAAAGGAACTGTTTTGACATTTGAATATCTCTAAGAAAGCAGTTATGCCATAACACGCCACAGAGCTCACGAGACAGAAGATCCTGATAAAGCGTTGCAGAGAAAGGCCGTCCGTCAGCGGGATGGAACTGCGCGTGGCTTTCGTGGGCGAGCGCGTGGTTGGTGAACCTCTGGGGTTGGCTCCTCATCTCACGGAGGTTCAAACGCTCGAGGTTTCCTCTAGTGGCTTCCTCCAGCCTGAACGTATGGAGGGAATGGTCTGTTGGAAGGGGATGAATGAACTGGAAGCCAAAGGCACTAAACTAACAAATTTTTTAAAAAAACATGGGAAAAAGGTGACCTAGCACAATTAGCTGGAAAATGGTGTTGGTTAATTGTGTGTCGTAGGGAAGGATGATCAAAATGTAATGAGCATCATAAAAACCCGTTGCTCTGCTGACATTTGGGGGTTTGCTGAGGGCTCTGGCGTGCGTTGTGCTCCCCGTGCGGGAACAGGAGGTGAGAAATGGTGGGCACAGCAACTCGCAAAGGAACGACTGTGTGAAAACGCGTTTCCGTAGTTTCTCTGTGCGTCTGCGTAACGCAGAGGTCTCGGACCGCGCGGGCCGAGTCGCTGCTGACCTTCTGCACCCCTTAACAGAGATCCAGATACGCAATCTTTCCGGATTTCTTTTTTTAAACCGTGCGACGGGGCTACGCTGTTGCTACAAATCTGCTCATGAATACCGCCATCACATTTTGTACACGGGTCACTTGCAATATCTCGGAAATAGGAATTAGGCCGGCGGGCCGTTGGCTGGCAGCGGTGGGATGAAGGGATGCTACCTTGCGTTAGATAGCGACATAATTTTTTCACAGCTCGAAGTAAATTTATCTGACAGCCGTAGATATATTTTCTGCTGGACTGACTGCAACTCGCAACGTTTTGTGATATTGCAAATCCTGGCATGGGAAGCATAAAATTTCAGAATATTAGTTTTAAAAGTTTTCAGATGTTTGGCTGCTATTATATTAATAATAAAAAAAAAATAACAAAACTTGAGAGGTTACTTTACTTGCTTGAATCAGCTTGAGCTGGGAGCTTAGTTAATGTGACTGGCCACTGCATCAGGGGGAATGGCTACTTTATTTTTACTCTGTTGATGTGGATGCAGACAAAGCTATCAGATGATGGTCTGAATCTTCTGCGACTTTTCTCAGAGAGGTCATTCCAGCCCAGGCAGAAGGAATGACCAAACTTGTATCTGACATGGGTGGGAAACTAAAGACAGAAAATGCATGTATTTATTTATTTACTGCGGGGAAAAGGAGCTGAAATAAATAAGTACAGATCTTGCAAGTCCCGCAAACTCACTGATGCTCCACCATTGTAAAACCGGGGGGGGCAGAGTGGGAGCAATCCTCTGCGGAATGGCAGTCCACGGGCAAAAAACGCAATGGCCCTGTAATTGCAGCAGTAATATAAGTTACCTGTAATTTGCTTTAAAAGCAAAGTGGTAAAGACATGGCAGACTACAAATCTTCATGGTGTTTTAATTTGCCTGGCTGTGGTTTTGAGATATTTGGCAGGTCTCAGGGGCTGCGGGAGGCTGATGGGAGGCTGTGGTGTGCAAGTCATTTTCATTGCCCGCCACGTGGTTTGGCTAAATGTTTAATTAAAGCTTGAACATTGAATCCTTTTTTTCACTTTTTGTCACGTTTCAAAGGGTTTAACAGAAAGTCGTAGTGATGCTTCTTAGTTTGTACATCACAAAACCACACGGCGTGTGAGAAGGACCTGATGTGACCGAGGGCCTGACCCTGCTGCTAATAAATGGCACTAAGTTCCGTGGCTTACCTTCTCGAGCGGGATCCTTCTCTCGTTTTCTGTCGCTCTTGTATTTTATGTGGTGCTAAAGACAAGGAGAAAAGCATTTGTGCAAGACCGTGTAAAAACTGATTTGACTCTCTCATTAAGGTGGAGTCTCTGTACACTTGCAGGGCGCTTTAGCAAGATACCGAGATGATGAGAAAAGGGTTTCACTGGGGAAACGAGCCTGTTATCAACAAGTCTTAGTATCTTACAGAACCTGCCGCGTTGGAAGGAATTCCTTACATGAAACTTAATTACATCCCTTCTTCAGAGCACTCAGTATCACAGAATCGCGGAATGGAATCCCAGAATCCCAGAGTGGTGGGGGTTGGCAGGGCCCTCTGGAGCTCCCCCAGTGCCACCCCCTGCCAGAGCAGGGGCACCTCCAGCAGTGGCACAGGACGGCGTCCAGGCGGGTTTGGAATGGCTCCAGAGGGGGAGACTCCCCCACCTCTCTGGGCAGCCTGTGCCACTGCTCTGCCACCCGCACAGGAGAGAAGGCCTTCCTCAGGTGGAGATGGAACTTCCAATGCTCAAGTTTGTGCCCGTTCCCTCTTGTCCTGTCACTGGGCACCACTGAAAAGAGACTGTTCCCATCCCATTCTTGCGGCGCAGAGAGTTGCAGCGGTTGCGCTGCATCCCTGTGCTGACAAAGAGAGGAAATCACGCTGGGTACCCAGCGGCTGGGAGCGCCACGCATGAGCATCGCTTCTTCAGAGCCCTCAACAAATAGAATTTGTGTCAATAAAACTATGTTAAACCAGTCTTACCATTATCAGACTGCCTCTGTGAGCAAAGAGGAGCTAAATCCGTGCAGCATTTTAACATCCTTCTCTACTGCAACATTGAATTTTAATCTCCCAGCTGTGATAAACCTCGGGGTTTTACCCTCTTCAGTGGTATGGGTTTCATGGGATGAGGGGGAATGGCTTCAAACTGGAAGAGGGCAGGTTTAGATTGAACATTAGGAAGAAGTTTTTCCCTGTGAGGGTGGTGAGGCACTGGCCCAGGTTGCCCAGAGAGGTTGTTGAGGCCCCATCCCTGGAGGTGTTCAAGGCCAGGCTGGAGGTGGCCTTGGGCAACCTGGTGTGGTGGGAGGTGTCCCTGCCTATGGCAGGGGGGTTGGAACTCGATGATCTTCAAGGTCCTTTCCAACCTAAACCATTCTATGATTCTATGATTTGTGTCCTGTGCCATTAGGACACAGCTGGGTGGGATTTTGCTGATCTCTGGGAGTGAAGGCTGGTTGGGCATCGTGAATAAGCCCAAGCCCTTGGGGACACGGTATGGGTACGGTGAGCTTAAGGGTGTGGGGCGGTGTGGGGTCATGGGGCAGCAGAGCCCTGGGAGGCAAGGGGTACATCACTTTTATCTGTCGCTTGTGTTATACTTAATGCACTTGAAATAAATACCGAGTGTTGTGAATATGGAGCAGAGAATGAAATTAAAAGATTTCCTGGTATATAGAACAGATTTGCCACCGTAGTTGGGTGTCTCTCTTGTAGTTTGGGGGTGTCTTGGGTGTCTGTTGTGGGGCTGTTTGGGCAGGAAGGTGTTAAGACGGTAAATATGTTTGAAATGTTTGAATATGTTTTTGAAATGTCAATGGCTTAAACTCTGGTTTTTAGAATAGTCTAATGCTGTGCTCTTCTTCCCTTTTTTTTTCCCTTCCGCCCTTTTTCCTCGCTGGGGGTGGCTGTCGGGACGCAGCGGGGCACCCAGGGCGATGCTCTGCCGTGTCTCCATCCTCTTCACCACCGCCCTAATTTGGGGCTTTCAGCTGCGGGCGAGGTGTGGGTTTGCCGTGGGGGAGGCAATCCTCGTCCGAACGAGAGGAGGAAATTTGGGGAGCCCCTTTCTTAAGGGGGGGTCTCCAGGGAGCCTGTTCAGGCAGAGCGGGAGCTGAAGCTCTGCGGGAGGGGGACAGGAGCGCTGTGCCTGGGCGGGCAGCTCCCCCGGGGCATCGCTCCCTGCGTCCCCGCCTTGCGATTGCGCTCGTTCCCTCTCGGCAGAGGCTCAGTGTAGTGCTCTCGCAGATCAAAACACAGCGATTTGTCATTCGTGCTTTACCCTGGAATACCTGTCACTCTCGGCGCTGAAAATCTTCGGGAAAAACATGTTTTCATCCCCTTATTTCTGCAGTAAGAAGCTTCCCTCTGTACTTCAGTGACATATATAATGAAAAATCCCACTGCCGACAGTTCAGTGTGGGGATATTGTTATCTTGACAGACCTCCAGCAGATCTACTCCGGAATTGGTACCCTGAACCGCAGAAAGGTTATTTGCGTTGTCAGCAGCAAAGCACTTCCAGTGCTTAGATGACTGTCCCATTCATCATCTATCATTATAGCGCTTAAGAGAAAAGGGACCAAAAAAAAATCCCATGGAGAAACAGGAGAGGAATTCATCCCCCAAATTCAGCCTGTTGCATCGGTGAGCTTTTATTTATTCATTCTGCTTCTTGGTTGGCTGCATTTGTTCCTCGTAGGTGGATTGAAAGTGGAAATACAAATCGAGTTGTTGCCGTTGTGTGGGCTCCGAGGGGAGAGCACAGGAGGAGCGGCGTTGGGTTTGTGTTGTAAATGGGAAGTTCGAGCCCATGTGTTTGTATTTTCCTCGGCGCGTGGGAGCCCTGCGAGCTGTGACGCCGCACGGGGCAGGTCGAGGCGTACCCGAAGGCGTTACGGGGTCGAGCGTTGCCCTCAGTTGGCTGAGTTGGTGCAGGAGGAACCGCAGTCCTCGTTTGCGCCGTTCCTCACACGGAAAGGATCTGGTTTAACACGTCACGTCGTCGGGACGTTCTGTCGCCGGAGTGGCAAATTTTGACTGTCGGTCATGGGGGGCTCTCTCGGTTTCTGGGGTGGCACATATTGCGCGGGATCATTATAATAACTAAAACCCAACTATTATTTTGCAAACCTTTATGAGTACTGCAGTGGAGTGGGTTTGACCTCATCAAATTCTGGAGGAGTAAGTGGACTCTCACAGATAAATGTGCGTATAGTAGATGTTTCCATTTAATCGGTTGTTGCCGGACCAATTTAAGAGTTTTCTGTGTGAAGTTTCTTACTCCTTTTTAATTTTATTTTTTTTTATGTTAGCAGTACTTTCTCCCTGCTTGTGCGCGTTTTCCTCTTTAGAAGTTAACATTTTATAATTACGGTAATGCCCTTTAGGGTGTACATTACGATCTACTAATGAGATGCCTGAGAGGTCTCCTAATGACATCTGAACAACAGTCACAGCACATCGTTATTAGACCATTACACACATCCTTAACAATAATAAATACTCCTGCCTCCTGTCACGCTCTTGTCCTTTAGTGCTTAGCAAGAGGATCTCGGAGACTTCACAGTTCAAGTGCAAAGTGGGGAAGTGCCTAAAATCGGCTGTCGCTTTGCGGCGGGTTTCTCTGGATGTCTTTGATTATGAGGGTGTGGGAGGACACGCAGTCTGGGGAGAATTATGGTGTTTTCCTGTTGCAGTTGGATTGGAAATGTCCAGAGAACTTGTTGCCAGCATGCGCGCGTACCCTCTGCTCTCCCTGTCCGCAGGGGCAGCCGCAAACATCACACACCTTCTGAGCGGAGATGTTATCGGGTAACCGTAGGCAGTGGCTGGCTCAGAATTGCTTAAAAAGTTACCGCGGTAGAGGATGAAGCCGTCCCAGGGCAGATCCTGCCGTCTCGGGATAGAAGCAAGAATGTCTCCAAGAAGGCAGCAGGGAAACCTGTTTACACAAAGGAAGAAAAAAGGTAATGTTCTCGACTCCATCCATCACCAGGGATGGCGTGAGGTATATCTTACACGTTACTGGTGACATTTCCCATGTGTCCTTCATGGTACTGGTAAGAAACCAGACATTAAGAAGCAAAGTACCTTTCACAGGGAGTCGGGTTCATGGGAATCCGTAGCGCGGAGTGATGGTGAAGCGCTCCTCCTGAGAGCCGAAGCCAGTGAATTGTTTGGAGAGGGAAGTGTTTCGCAGCGCAACAGGATCAATACAATTTACATTGGTGCCAGAGGGCTTTAATGTTTATTAAAGCTTCCAAATAATACATTTGCTATCCAGAAGCGTTTGAGAGATGTGGCAGTCAGCCATAAAAAAGTGAGCGTTGGTTACTTCCCGGAGGAATCCAGACCATTTTGCTTTCTCTAAGAGGAATAAGGTAGAGGACTGCAAAATGTCAAATGGCAGATTGCGTAGCACCATCAGCTGAAGCAGGGGTAAGGAGCAAATCTATGATTTATCTAAAAAAAGCCTGTTTGGTTTGGTTAATTTAAATTGCAGGGTGTCTGGGTTAAAGTTGTGATGAGATTTCCCATATAGAAACGGAGCCTGGCCGTGGTGTAAAGGTAGCCAAGGCCCTCTGGTCACTCAGACCAATGCACCAACGCTCTTCCTCATGTAACTACCAAAGCGAAGAGTGAGCTAAGCTGCTCATCACTGTACAAAAACGAACCTCTTCCAGTTCGTGGTGGCAAGTGGACGTGTCATAGATTTTGGTTTCAGTTGCTTTAACATTAATAAAGTAGCATGAAGATTTGGCTTCAGCGTTAATAAAGCCGCACTCCCCAAACACTGACGGTCTGCCAGGTCTGTGCCCTTCGTTTACAAACAGTAACCTCGGGTGCAAAAAATTAAAACTAAAGCACAGCAACAGCTGTAAACTGATGGTTGGTGCATTGCAAAAAAAAAAATGTATTGGCTTTAAAACAAGTCTTCCTCTTGTTTACCTGTTGATGTGCTTGTTTTGGGTTTTTTTTCCCCTCGTCTCTGTCCTCCAAACCACGCGCATCAAACCACAGATGAGAGCCTTAACTTCTTGTCCATCTCCTGCTTTTCCTGCTTCTGTACTTGGAGCTGTAATCCTTCACTGACAACCGCATCTGATGCTGCGGTGTAGATAGAAAGGTCCCGGCAGATCTGTTGAGCCCTATTTATTCTTATTGTTTGTGTTTTGGCAGCGCTTGGAGGCTCTAACCCCGTGCCAGGAGCTCTCTGAAAGCACGGCGAGAGCCTCGTCGCAGAGCTTCTAAATGGACTGGACAGACACGGGACAGGGAGAAGTCTGGATTAGTGCAGTCTGCTCCCCAACCTCACTAAAATCCCCCCGCAGTCCTGCAGCTCCCCCCACAAATACTCCTTTTGTCCATCACAGTGAAACCACACCAACCAGAGCCTTCCTGCCATCGCTGGAGGTCCAAAGGGTTCACCCCATGGAAAGAAACCTCTCTCACCCAGCTGTCCTTACAGCAGAAGCATGAGGAAATATGTAGAATGAGTATAACCCAGTTAATTCTTTCTAAAAGCAGAGGTTTTAGTTGTACAACTATGTGTACAGACTGAATATGGAGGTTCCTGAAGTTCCATGTCGCGCTGCCCTGTGCAGCCCAGGAAGGCTCCCATGGGAGCATCAGGGCTTTGGGATGGACCATTCGACCCCAGAGAGCACAGAGTAAATGAGCAGAGATGTCAGTCCTACACAGTAGGATTGCCTTTAATTTTGAAAGAGGGGAGATTTAGGTTAGATCTCAGGAAGAAGTTCTTCCCTGTGAGGGTGGCGAGCCCCTGGCGCAGGTTGCCCCGAGAAGCTGTGGCTGCCCCATCCCTGGAGGTGTTCAAGGCCAGGTTGGACGGGGCTTGGAGCAACCTGGGCTGGTGGGAGGTGTCCCTGCCCAGGGCAGGGGGGTTGGAACTGGTTGATCTTTAAGGTTCCTTCCACCTCTAACCATTCTATGAGTGTATGATGATTCTACGATTTGTTGAAGCAATGAAACAGAAATCAAAGCCTGGGTTTATACAGAACAGCCCTGTTTTCAGGAGCTCTGCTCAGCCTGTCCTGTCCAGAAGCAGGGCGTTTCATAGTTAGGTATTTTTACCTTTGTTGTTGTTGATTCTTTGTTTTGTTTTTTCATATTGGAAAGTGTAATAACATGAAATATGCCCTATGGGCCAGACTGAGCACAGCAAAGCCGGGCTCCCGTGGGAGGAAGAGCGGTGGTGTCTTTCCCGGGAACACGGTGCCTCTCTGAGAAATCACTTGTGTTCAGGAGGCAAACAGCTACCTCAATATCCTGCGACAAGTTTGCTGAGCCGCTTTGTTTCGTGTTGCTTGGCTGTTTTCCTGCTCTCCATCCCCTTTGGTGGGAGCAGGAGGAGTGTTCCAGCACTCCAGTTGTGCCCGGACCTGTGCGAGCCGAGCCGACCCTCCGAAGAGCCACTGATGGATCCACCCTCAATACCTCAGGGAATTTGCTATTTGAGTCCTGCTGTCACCTCTCTGCGTTTCGGATTCCCCAAGGCAGCTGGCAGCCACCCATAATTTGGTCCTCTAAGTCCGCGCTCTTCCAAGGCATGTACAACATGCCTCTCCTGAGACCCCACCTGTAGTACTGCATCCAGCTCTGGAGCCCCCCAACATAAGAAGGACATGGACCTGCTGGAGCGTGTCCAGAGGAGAGCCACGAGGATGATGCGAATGCTGGAGCACCTCTCCTATGAGGAGAGGCTGAGAGAGTTGGGGCTGTTCAGCCTGGAGAAGAGAAGGCTCCGGGGAGATCTTATTGCGGCCTTCCAGTGCCTAAAGGGGCTACAGGAGAGCTGGGGAGGGACTTTTTACTGGGGCATGTAGTGATAGGACGAGGGGGAATGGCTTCAAACTGGAAGAGGGCAGGTTTAGATTGAACATGAGGAAGAAGTTTTTCACTGTGAGGGTGGTGAGGCACTGGCACAGGTTGCCCAGANNNNCCCCATCCCTGGAGGTGTTCAAGGCCAGACTGGACGTGGCCTTGGGCAACCTGGTGTGGTGGGAGGTGTCCCTGCGTATGGCAGGGGGGTTGGAACTCGATGATCTTCAAGGTCCCTTCCAACCCAAACCATTCTATGATTCTATGACTCTATGAACATACCCCCTTAATTATCCTCCCAAGTGATGACTGGTCTGCTCCCTCGCCTTCCCGGCGCCGCTCCCCTGCCAAATCTATCCCCTTGGACCATCTCCCTTCCCTGTGTGCGGGTCCCTCCTGGGGGTGGCATCCCCAGCACCCACCTTGCATCTCCCCAGACCCTCTCTTGATTTAGTTTCTTCTTTTTCTTAAACTTTGCAGACGCCTCACTCCCTTCCCAGCCTGTTTCAGTACAGTGTTTCTCAATAATTGCGTCAATTCATTATGCTGTGAATTTGTTTTGAGTTGGGATCTTAAGTAATTAGACATTCTTTAAGCTCATTTTGTTGTCACTGTTAAAAACAGCTGCGTTCGGCACATTTTCCTCTCCACTCCCCGCCTCCCCCCCCCCCAAGTCTACGACTTAGGATGCAGCATCACTAATTTAACATAATAGTTTTTACGAAGAAAAACAATGCAATCTGAAGGCAAAATGTAATTTGCAGCGAGTACACAACAGGCACATAGAGTTGGGTGTGCGCGTGTGTCGGATGGCGGCTCTGTGGAGCGATAGACGTACAGCAGAGCGGGCTGTGCTGGGAATAAGGGAATGGTTGGACAGAGCCCGTTTTCTGTTAGGAATCATGCACAATTCACCCGTGATTTCTATTACTATATTTGCGCTCACCGAACAGTTTGGACGAGCAGTGTAGGGGTCAGTTATACGTTGTTTGCCTTGACTGCGCGGTGGTGCTCCTCCTTCTTCTGCTTTGATGTTCACGGCATTGTTTCTTCTCTTTGGTTTGACAAACTTTTTTAATCAGTTAATGCAAAAATAACAGCTAATACTCAGTAGGCGGCGAATAATAAAAACAGCGGTCGGAATAGCTTTGTTTGCTTATGGTATCACATAGAAAACCTTCCCCGCCCTGGCATTGCTCTTAGTTACATCTTCTTTATGCTAAATAGTGTTTGGGAACGCTGTCTGAGCGCGTCTTCGGGAGCGACGTCCTGGTGGGATGAGAGCAGTTGTTCACCGTGATCTCCTAGAAACCCCTGGCTTGGGAATGGGCTCGGGCTCCCTGTGGGTGGTGGAGCATCCCCTTGTACCATGCAGTGTCTCATCCAGTTCCCGTGGTGGGCACTGAGTTGCAGTAGAGTCACCCATTGCTGATCAGAAGCCGAAGGTCCTTGCGAACGTGGCCGTGGTTGTTTTGGTGCTCACCGTGGGATGATCAAGCTCCAACAGGGTAGGTTTAGACTGAACATTAGGAAAGAATTTTTCCCAGAAAGAGTGGTCGGGCATTGGAATAGGCTGCCCAGGGAGGGGGTTGAGTCACCATCCCTGGAGGTGTTGAAGAGCCGTTTCGATGTGGTGTTGGGGGATATGGTGTAGGGGAGAACTTTGTAGAGTAGGGTAGATGGTTGGACTCGATGATCCCAAGGGTCTCTTCCAACCTAGACAATTCTATGATTCTATGATAAAATTCCCAGAAAAGAGAAAAAAAAAACCAAACCAAAAACCCAGTCATTCAGAACATGAGCTGCCTTAGGGAGAGGGGCTGTATCCCACAGCTCCTCGGAGGGGATGGGTAAGGCGTGAGCTGAGCCCAGCGTCACTGCCAGCCCGGGAAGGGGACGGGTGGGTTATAAGACTTACCGTCTGATGTTCCAGATAAATGCACAAGAAAATCATCCAGGAGATGGAAATTGAAGCGAAACGAATTAAAAATAAAATATGTTTGCCCACTGATACTGAGTAATCATTTGAAAAAACTCCTCTGATGTGCTTAGGTCAGGGCTGGAAGCCTTCCTAGGAGGTGTGCTACGGAGCAAACAAATTATGGAGCTGCTGCAGGTAAAATCTCGTTGAATTGGGTGCTTGGGTAGTGGAGGAGGTCAGAGTGCTCACATGATCCCTTCTGGCTTAAAAACCTGTAAATCTGTGGCGTACCGCCTCGGCGGCGATAGGCACCTGATAAATCCCATTTATCGCGCGCTTTCCCACCGGGGAGCTGCCTCCCTCCCCCGGGATGCTCCCGACGCCTCCCGCCGGTGCCGCTGCCCGCTCCTTCCCGGGGACGGCACAGATCTGGAACTTGCTCTCGGACGTGGTAAACCGAGCTGTAACTCTCGGGCTTCCCATGAAAGGCTGCAAATCCGTCCGTCCCTTTTCCTGCGCTTGTGGTTCATTGAGGTTTATGCGGTTTTGGAAGGTGATTGTTTAAGGTAGGAGTAGAGTTTTTGTTTAGAGAATGGGGGAATCTGTAGTCTGATGCTCGAAGTTTTTAATATATTTTAAAAGCTCGCAGAGTAATAGATGGGTGCTTTTTCTTGTAATAAAGTGAAATATTGAAATAAATATACGCTGAGGCAAGTTTTAACTCTTCCAGGTTGTAAATGTCTGGTGTCTAATAGTATCTACTTCACAGTGTATACTCCCTTCCAGTTCTGTGATATATTCGGTGAGCTCCCAGTTGCTGCTAAATTATATATGGATATCTGATAAATGTACATCTTATTAACTGAAACATATCCCTAAGTTAGTTTGGGCTTTTATTGTTAATTGAATTTTTTCGGCAGCAGCAGCTGAAGGATTGCTAACGTTCCTGAATTTGCATGATGTTAAACATCTGCTCCTCTTCGCGGGAGCTTTGCCGGAGTTTCACTTAACTTCTAAATTCAGAACGGGAATAAAATGGGTCCTCAGCCTTTGAGGGGTGTGAAGCGGGCGGGCAGGGAGCGCTGCGCTGGGAGCGCGATGCAATCAGCCAACTTCGCTGAAACGTCACGTCTGCGGCACGTGGCTTCCTCCGGGCACGGCGCCGGTGAAGGTCGCGGTCCTCGGCGGCGTTTGGCGGCAGCGGGATGCTCTTTGCGTTATTACCGGGCATCGCCGAAACATTGCGGTGCGGTTACCCGCAGCGTAATTGCTGCAAAGCGCTGCCTGGTGTTTTATGGGATGCGTTCTCTGAGCGATCAAAAGTCAAATGGTTGATGTTACGTTCTGGTAGGTTAAGATTTGGGTTCATTTTTCTTCACCCTAAATGGGTTTGCTCAGACCTAGTACTTAGAGCCTGTAAAAATCAGAGCAGGGGAAGGCTGAAAACTCACAGGTATCTCTAAATTGCAAGAAATCTCTGAATTTCACCAAGCTTCCTCGATGTTCTCCTCTGTCCTATTGCCGCTGCGCTTGCTCAGAGTCATCCGTTCACGCAACTTGCTGAGAAAAGCAGGTTTCTTTCCTCCTTCTTTCCAACCACGCAGCAAAAGTAGGAGGAAAGTCCATCAAATCTCTCCATGCACGTGCAAAAAAAAAAAAGAGCAATTAAAGGAAGAGGAAGATAGAAAGAGACAGATAGAAAATTTGCATGGAGGAATGGGGATTTGCAGTGAGACCCCTGAAGAACTGAAGTCATCTTTAATTTCCCCGTCCCGGTGTGAACCTGCGCTGTGGAGTCAAACGGGCCACGAGGCCACGGGTTGTCGGTGTGAAGAGTTCACATAATCGCCGCGCTCAGACTCCGCAGTCCGATGTTTCGGGACCGCGCTTTCGCAGCTGAGGCATGCCAAGGGCTTTCATTGTGTATGCATGAAAATGGGCTGTTGCTGATAGGCAATTTAGCTGTAACCGGCGCAAGAATTAAGGAGCCACGCTCATAAATAAATTTGTATCCCGTAACATTTTAGTTTAGTCCTTTTCAGATGCTTCTGACAATACCAGATGAAGCCTGAGTCGAGCATGTGAAAGGACGGGCTGTTGGAAAACAAAACCTTTCTCGAATCCTTTAATTTTGTCTAGAAATGTTATTTTTGGCAACCGCATCTCTTTCGCCCTGTGGAAACGGAAGAGAAAACAAAGCTTAGTGCTCCCAGCTCCTGGACTGAATTTCTTCCTGGAGCTAGAAAAGTGCCACAGGAACAGCCGAAAATAGCCGGCACCCTCTAAGAGGAACTGTCAAATAAAATGACACCCCCGGTGCCTCCTGCCTTCGAAATGACACTCTTCAGCCTCCTCCAAACTGCTCTTTATTACCGCATTCGGCGGCGGCGAAGGGTTGCCGTGAAAATCAGTGCCGCTGAGTTCACCCTCGGTGGTGGTTTGTTTGCGCTGGGTTGTTGTTGTTGTTGTTGTTGTTGTTATTATTATTATTATCATTATTATTATTATTATTATTATTATTATTATTATTATTATTATTCCTCCCCTGTGGCGGCGGTGAGGAGGAGTGCGGTCCTGCCCTTGGGGGTGGGTTTCTGGCAGGTGATGGAGCGGGATGCAGGGAGCCGGGGATTATTGGGATCAGCAGCAGGACTGGGGATTTTCCAGGGCTGGAGCCCAGAGCGGAGAGGACGCTCCAACCTCCTCCAGTGTTTTTGGAGGGTCACAAGAAGTTTGAACCTCCGTATGTACCTTCTGGTGCGGATAATCACACGCTTTTGTTCCTAGCCTGGATGCTAAGGACCACCGGGCTTTTGCCACGGATTTTAGGAAGCGCTGCTGGTGCCACCAACCTGGCGTTGTGCGGGAAAATGGCGCCATAACCAGTGGGGCTCAAATCCTCTGAAGACTTCTGACCGCGTGTAGGTTCACACCTCCTGTCAGGTTCGCTGTGCCCCGAGGGCTCCAAGATTGGTGCGCTATAGGTGTTATCGGCCCATTTCTGATAGTTAAAGTAGCACTGTCGTTTCTGGTAATCATCGCGTTGTAAGGCGCCTTGCACAGAAATGTTGTCGGGGGAGATTGGTTTACCCATCAAAACAAGCTCTGCGCTTCCTCGCTTTATTTTTATTTTATGTTAACTGCCTTCCTTTGAAGGACACTTATTCCCCAGGCTTGCTGTTTCTCCGTTATCTGCTTTGACTCAGAAGTGGGCTGAAGATTGCTCAGGGATCCCACTGTAAAAACCTGCCTCAATTCACCGAAACCGGGAGTAAAATTCTTAAAGAGGGCAATTATTGAGGGAACTGGATTAATGATCTGTCATCACAATTTAGCCACGTTCACCACTGACCTTTCACAGAGAGGATGCTCTTGATAAATGTAGTTCATTACCGAGTTCTGACATGAAAACGGAGCGGCGCTCTGTGTTTCTTGGCAGGCTGATCAATATTTTATCTGCCAAACCATGCAGAAGTGCTAAACAGGATGAATTACGTGGCCGCTGCAAAACAGAGCGAGAAACAGCATTGCTCGACGTAGAGCGGAGCATGTAAATGTGGCAGTCGGTGGCCACACTTTAGCAATCAGACCTCAATACGCTGGATTTTTCTTTTACTTTTCTTCTGTCTTATTGTTTTCCTTTGCCCGTCTGTTTGGGTTTTTTGATTCAATCTGTGCCAGGCTTCGCTGGTTTCGAAAGTGCTGTAAACAAATAACAAAGGGTTTGTTTCTTCGGAGATCTCCCCCGACGTGGGCGGTTGCAGTGCGGTTCCTCGCTTTCGGCTCCATCCTACGTCACACAACTGTGGCTGCTGCAGGAGCAGCGCTTGGGGATGGAGAGCTGCTGGAGGGTGTATGTAAAGGTCCGTTCCTACAAAAAAANAAAAAAAAAAAAAAAAAAGTCACCAGAATCATAGAATCATAGAATGGTTTGGGTTGGAAGGGACCTTAAGACCATCCAGTCCCGCCCCCCTGCCCCGGGCAGGGACACCTCCCACCAGCCCAGGTTGCTCCAAGCCCCGTCCAACCTGGCCTTGAACACCTCCAGGGATGGGGCAGCCACAGCTTCTCGGGGCAACCTGCGCCAGGGGCTCACCACCCTCACAGCCAAGAATTTCTTCCCAATATCTCATCTCAATCTCCCCTCTTCCAGTTTGAAGCCATTCCCCCTCGTCCTATCACTACATGCCCGAGTAAAAAGTCCCTCCCCAGCTTTCTTGTAGGTCCCTTCAGATACTGGAAGGCCGCTATAAGATCTCCCTGGAGCCTTCTCTTCTCCAGGCTGAACAGCCCCAACTCTCCCAGCCTGTCCTCATAGGAGAGGTGCTCCAGCCCTCGCAGCATCTTCATGGCCCGGTGATGACTGTGTATTCTTTTTTTAAAAAAAGAGCAGCATTGTGGTGGCTTTGTTTCCAGAGCATGGAAAAATCTCGGAGAGTTATAATGGTCCCCTGCTCAGGTCCCACGCGCGCAGGAATAGAGGTGCAACGTTTGGATTCAAACATCTGCTCCTTGCGTATAACTCCTTATATTTCGCCATTGCGTTAACGCACAATTGATGCTAGAAATTCCGTTTAAACCTGCAGTTCTGCTCGGTTTTGGCTGAGGCTCCAGTGTTCAAGGAACCATCACACCTGGTTAATCCTCCGGTCAGGTGCGTGGTGTCACACCAGTGCCAGGGATGCTGTTAGCCAGAGGAGTGGTCAATATAAGCTTAATAAAGTGAGAAGGGCTGTTAGAAGAGATGAGGGGGCTTCAGAAGCACTTAGGTCCTCTTCCAATTCTGCTTTTTGTGGTCAGAAAGAGGGTTAAGGTGGAGGTGAGTCAGAAGGCCACCAAGGGAGGAAGGTTGGGAAAGCGCTGCCGCAGGCAAAAGTCAGGGGGGATCTGCCAAAAAGACCCAACTGCAGAAAATAAAAGATCCAGAGGCCATAAAAGAAGAGCTGCTTTGGGATATGCTACTGGCAAAAGCTGATGGGAGGAAGAAGTGAGAAATAAAAAGGGCTAAAGGGAGTTGTCAGGGTGAGCAGATCTGGTGGCTGCGATGGGCACGTGGGGTGGTCCCCACTGTGGGGAGGACCACGTAATGGGGGTCAGCCCACCCGGGTGTCACCGTGTGGCTGGTCCGGAGCCGTGCTTGTGCTCACGAATGGAAACCATGAAGCGGGAATCAGAGGTGGAAGCAAATTAAATAGATTTCCCTGTCTTTATTAGCCTTAGATACATCTCTGGGATTAAGATTTGACGGAAGAGAAAGGAAAACTCCAGCTCAGAAAAGCTATTATTGCAGTAGCTAAAACGGTATTTACAACAGGATTGCAAAATTGCTTGATTACACTGGATACGGCAATCAATTTTTCTCTTAAATGGGCACGTGATTGGAAGAAAGACATTTCTTCCGACTGCCTTCACAATAGCCCTCAAATGACATGGTTGGAAAAAAAACCCTACAAAACCACCCCAGAAATAGTAAACAAGACTAATAGTAGCCTCATTTTTTTCCTTAAAATGAGACATCCCATGTGGGAGCGAGAGCTCTGTGGAGGTTGTTTAGAGAGAAGGAAAAATTGTACAGCTGCTGCGTGTCCCTGAGCAGTGAGAAGCTCTCGAAACTGGAAGGGTCTGAGCTGAGGGTGGGAAATGAGCCTTATCTTGCACTTATCGCTGGGGTGGCAGTAGGGCACTGACCTCACCGGTGAACGCATCTCCAGCCTCTGCGTCCTCTCTCACCTTCTCAAGTCATGGTGCTTTTGAAGTTGTGAGCGCAAAATATGAAGGGTACAAAAAAAACCCTACCTTGATAGGAGATGGGTTTGCTATGAGAGAAGTGCCTCCCACCTGGAATTTTGATTGGGTTTCAGTTGGAGTGGGACCAGGGGGCGAAAAGTGGTGCAGCTCAGCAAGAAAAGGCCAGGAACGGTAGTTGTCAGTGCGCCAGAGTCTTCTGTTATTTTTCCGAGGAATAATGTTTGGAGTCTCTGGGGAGCCGACCTGCTCGACATTGCCTCTTGAACTGAGGGGAGACCAGGTTCCCTCAGATTTAATCCAACAGGGACAGGGATGGGACTTAGAAAAAGTTGTTTTAAATCCATCATTATAGAGAATAAGGGCACCTACATTGTAGGGAAAATACATTACAGAGAAGCGGGAACAGCGGAATGTGTCGGTACTGTTGGTGGGTGATGGTTGATGCCCTCAGAGCGTGGGACAGGTGGAGCACGAGGATGCTCCAGGGTCTGCTCCAAGGCGGATTCAGCCAGGTTCCTGCAAGCCATCAGCCACTTGTGGTCTGCACTGAAGCAAATGGGTTTGCGCAAAAAAGACAGTTGCCATTCTTCATTCTGCCAAGCTCTGCCAGACAGTGGTTGAGCAGAAAAGGGCCGTAACATCTTATACCACTTTGGGCGTGTGGATGTTTCTCCTCTAAGAGGATGCACTTAAATCAGAGCAAGGTGTTCCCCAGAGGAGAACCGTGGAAGAGCTGGCGGCCACGAGCACAGCAGGAGCTTTCGGGGTCATGAAGGTTTAATCTGATTCCTCCAGCCAAGCCGGTGTCACTTCAGAGTGAGCGGCTCGAGGCCCTTTCTGTGATAATAACCCTTTTTTTCCTGCTCAGGGGCTGAGGAAAGCATTTATGTCGTTGTGCAGGAGGGCGGTGGGCGCAGGCACCGGCGGCCCCGCAGGGGCTCCCCACAGTCCCCCCCGTCCGACCGCCCCGCGCTGCCTTTGGGGGTGCTGTAGGGTCAGCCCCGTGTTTGGCACAAGGTGACGCTCGGGGGTGCCATTTAGTGATGTTTGTGGCACTTTCTAAACAAACAGCAGCTTCCCCAGGTTTATTTCGTGCTTTATAATCACAGGATAGATGAATTTATTTTATCTTTACGAAAATGTTAGAGCCAATGTAATATGGGTGGGGATTACAAAACTGAGTGGGAAAGTCTGTAACCGAAGCCCTGTAATCTGGACGGTAACATGCTGGAGAGCATCCTTGACAGCGGGATTTAGCAAAACTGCCGGCTGTTACAAAGGGTAACGACCAGAGGAGCTCCTCGAGCACAGAGCTGAGCGGTGCCGTGTACGCGGACCGCCTGTGACGGCGCCTTATTCTTCCCTTTGGGACCTCAGTCCTTCAAAAAGCCGGAGGCGGGTGTACGCGGTCCAGTAACGCCGTCTTCTCTTTTAGGTGACACCTGCACAATGGCAGACTACAGCCGGCTCAAAAGCATCCTCCTGGACCTGCAGGCTCACCGGCAGAGCCCCCCGAGCAGCCCCGCCGCGGACGGAGCGTCCCAGAAGCGCGTCTTAGTGGAAAATATGTTCAAGCACTTGGATATAAACAGCGACGGGCACCTCAGCAGCTCTGAACTGGCCCAGGTGGGTTTATGGCTCAATGGAAATGGAATTACGAAGCGGGTTGCGTTTTTCGTCCGCGGGGCGGGTGGGACGTAACGCGGCGGCGCTGCCGTGAGAAGAGGGGGTTGGGAGTGCGCGGCCGGCAGCGGGCGCGGGAGCAAAACCCACCGCCGCGCGCCAGGCTCTCGCGGCGCCGCCTCAGGCATCGGAAGCTCCTCTACAAACAAACAAACAAACCAAAAAAACCCGTGGCAGCTTTCCAGCCCCATCCTTGCTCCTGAAAATAGATACTAATCCTCACGGCCAACCGTCGTCTTCTGAAGTATTTCCAGCTAGCCAGCTTGGGGAGAATTATTTTGGATTTTTAGGTGTACGCAAGTTAGGCAGAAATCCCTTAATTCTTCCTCCCTGCCTTCTGGAACGTGTAGTAACGTGAAAGCAAAGTTGGAATGTTTTTTAGCAGATTTCTTTTCCAAAAATCCCTAAGCAGATACCGAAATGTTGATTAGCAGAACCTAATAATGATAGAAAAGGTGAGAGTTCAAAAAAAACCCAAACTGTTATTTCTAATTATGGGTATGCTGTGCTGACTTAATTCATCTTATTGATAAAGTGAACCGGCCAGGCAGCCCCGGCGCTCGAGCCGATTGCTCCGTGTCCCGCGCTTGCATTCTGCACGTGCGGACCGGAGAAAACCGTCCTGTAAACAGGAGAAAACGCGTTGTGCCAGATGTGGGCAAATGCGGTCTGTCCCGTTTCGTCGTGTCATCCCCGAGACGAATGGGAAGCAAATGCCTTTCAGGAGCTTTTTGGAAGCCAGTACGTGCCTGGGACCTGTTCCCGAGGTGGGACCTTCCCCCTTTGCTTGGTGGGAGCATCTCGTCTGCGCGCCGCGTGCCGGCGCACAGGCAGGTCCCCCGTGCGAAGGACGGCCGGGAGCGCGCGGGACGGCCGCGGGCTCGCTCCCCTGTAGGGCGGTTCGCACCGCATGTTAATCCTCAGGCTGTTGACGTGCTGCACGATCCTTTCCGCGCAATGCGAAGCGTCGGCGTAAATCCCCTTAGATCTCAGAGCTATGAATATGTACAATACTTCATCTTAAACGCGATGATTTTTTTTTATAAAGACATGGTAGGTATGAGAAAACACTTTTATCTGAATTCAAAGCCGGCTTTTGCACAGGGACATCGAAGTGTCTGTTCTACTCTCCATTTTTTTCCCCTTTTTACGTGAAACTTATTCCGTCAGGATATTAAAACTCAGGTCGCGTGGTGATAAAGGTTTGGCAGCCTTTGCCATTAGGAAGAAACAGTGACCTGCGTTTTAAAGGAGCGGCACTCGGCGCTTTAAGATCTGCCGCAAAGTTACTACGGGCTTCGTTTACAGAGGTGCTCTGGAGCCCAGGCCTGTCTCGCAGGAGCAAGCGTAGCCCTCGGCTGCTAGTATTTTAATTCTTCTCTTCTCACTGTTATCCGAATCGGTGTGCGTGCGTGCACTTCTGGAGCCCGCTTCAATCTGAGGGACCAGAATGAGTTCAGCCCTCAGCTGGGAACCCTCCGACCCCAACAGCCTCCGCCGAGGTTTGCCGCCGGCGATGCTGAGTAGGCGGCGTCACCGCCTCGCAAAAGACAAAATAATGCCGGTTAATGCAGAGTGTAGATAAGCCATGAATGCTTTCAATCCTGAGCTGAGCGGCCCTGGTTTTGGGGGCCCCTCGGTGGGAGCGTGGCCGAAGTCCCGACCGGGCTGAGGACATGTCCGCAGGGCGGCTCCGGGGCAATCAGGGCGGCGGGATTCACAGCTGATGGATAGTATGTCAATTCTTTATTTTTCTTGTTATCTCTAACAACGAGGTGATGTTCACGTGCTCTTCCACGACCGATTTATTCACCCAGTTTTCAAGGGATTTTTTTTTATTTTTTTTAGGTAATGAGCAATTTTTATTTTCCGTGTGATAGTCTTAACAGCAATTGTCTTGCCTTGTTAGGGAGATTTGGGATTGATTTCCTTTGGCTCTTTACTTTGAAGCTCTCTGCAACTTTACAGTTCCCCCAGCGACGGGGGTTTCATTGCCCGTGGGTGGAGGCAGCTGAAACGATCGTGGTGCCGTGGGACCTCCTTCTCCCCGGCTGCCGGAGCTGCCACTGGGCATTTTCTTTGCTTTATTTAAAAGAAAAATAGTCTCTCGAGCGCTATAACCTTCTCTGCAAGGAAAAACTTGCGGCAGGTAACGTGCGCTGCTGCAGAAAAAAGTCATTTTTAAGAGCTGAAGGGGGGTCTTGAGGAGGCTCATTGCAGAGGGATTTCACCCCAAAGGAGAAACTGGAAGGGGAGAGGACAGCCCTGCGTCGGGGCAGCACCTGGCGCTGGGAGACAGCCAGGATCTTTGCCCACTTGGTTGTTCTCCACAACAGAATTGCTTTGAGCAAAAAGATGCCCGTGGACGGTCCATCCCTCTCTACTCAGAGCTATTTTGCCTCCCGGCTGCCGGCAGACCCTATGGAAGAGTTTCCCTCTGGACCCACCAGTGTGAAATGCTCGTGTAGTTCTGCAGCCGTGGATATGTGGGGCTGTTAACAACGGTGGTAACTGGTTTGTTATTTCCATTTAAAGCTTTAATGTATTTTAAAGTCAGATGCGTAAATCTACCGAATTTGTTGCAGCTGAAGCGCTTTGCGTTGGGTGGGTTGCTTTTTTCCCGACGTTAAATCAAAAGGACTAGTAAAAACTTGTCAGTCTTATGAAAAGTTAATCAATTTTCAATACAAAGGTAGACAAAGGGAAATTTCCATCTTTAGAAGATTGATCTTGGAAGTTATGGTTGATCTCACTTTTATTGAACATTTTTACTTGCTAGGTGAAGGGTCATTTTTTTAGCATTATTACTTTAAATTGCTTCAGTATAATGGGCCAAGGCTGGAATAGTAAATAAAAGAGTCCCTGGACGACTGCGCGAAGCCTTCCTGCCCGCAAGATGCAACATTTCAGCAGTTTTCTTCACGTACAATAAATTCAGAGAACCCAACGTTTTCCTTATGCTTAGGTCTGATTTTGGCTATTTGCTAACTTGGATGGACGACTTCTAAAGCTCTCTTCATTTTTAATTTAGAAATGTGTGAAATGTTTAGAATACATAAGAAACAAACTGTCAGGGGCTGGAAAAACACATTAGTGTTGAATACACCATCCACTCTTGCCTGTTCTAGTCCTAAAGGAAGGAATACCATTATGTCCTTACCTACAGAGGAGAGAGGAGAAACAGACTTTCCTTTTTCCCCGTTGAATATTTATTTTTCAATACATTTGCAAAGCGAAAATGCGTTTCTGTGCTGCTGCTGAAGGAAGAGGCTCCTCATCATCACCTGCCCACGGCCCGTGAATTGCGGCAGGAATGCGAGTAATGGTTGTGTCTTGATACAAAGCAAATATGTGACAACAGATAGGATATATCAATATATATTTCCCCAAAGGTCTTTTAATGGAAAATCTGCTGTGTGAGCCCGGACGGCACTCTGTAGCTTTAGATTGTATGTAAGATTTCCTGTTCTCTTTGCTATAGCTAATGAAGAAGGAGGACCTGGAAGACGATTTATTGGATTGTACACTAGAAGACCTTCTCCGCTTTGATGATTACAACAATGACGGCCGCTTAACCCTGCAGGAGCTCTATACAGCTTTCCGTGAGTCCCCGATGCTTTTGTCTGTCCTGGGTGTTGAAAGCATGGGAATATCTGTGATGGCAACGTTGTCCTTCCAGACACGACCAGCAAAGATAATCCCTTTTTGTATTTCATGCCATGAAAATACTATGGAAGGCTTGTTTCTAGAGGTTACTGGGCTCCAAAGGATAAGCATGAACGAGGAGGTTGGTAAAAGTGTGTGGGGCTTACTGTTTTCGTGTGTATTTTGTTGTGCTTCTTGCTGATGGCGATGGAGAGCCGTTGGTGAACTGGGCAGGTCTGTAGACCTGAGGATATGGTTTCCGAGTAACCCTGAGGAAACAGGGTTGAATCCTGACCAAATGTCATGTGGCAGTGTGAGTTAGTTTGCTGTGGGGAAGGTGTTTACTGAATATTCTGCCTGGGAGTGATGTTTTCTGCCTTTTATTTCCACGTAAGTAAGTGGATTATGGTGTGCAATCTCGATATGTATCTCGGCACCATTTGCAAGCGTCCCTAGATCACTGAACTACTTAACGTGAAAAAATAAGTACTTGTCTTATCCCGTTTATCTTCACAGCTTTATGTTCATGCTTTAAGTTAAGCATTCATTGAAGTCCTCTGGAAAAGGCGCACATTGCCTCCTTCACCTCTATGATAAGTTTTGTTGATGCCTTTCCCTTTGGGATACTAAAAAAGACAGACAGAATGTGTCGGGGGTTTTGGGACAATCAGGGTAAGGAGCTACAGAGTACTTCTACGGGGTTTATCAAAGACATTGTTAACACTCTTTGAACAAAACCAGGATTCAGCAGTTGAACGGATGAGTGCGGGTAAAAGGCCGATAACAAGCTCGTTACCTCTTAAGCTGGGCTCTCAAATCTTTGGCATTTTAAAGACTGAGTCAGTTCAGTACCTCTTGATTTCCCTTTCTAAACCAGGGCCGCCTGGTCCAGTGCCTGCTGGGTGGGAGAAGCCTGGTGTGCGTGAGAGTCACCACGTGCCCCGCACCAGCACGTTCCTCTTTGATGCTCTTTGGCGAGCCACGATGCTAATGCAGAACCTCTATTTTTGCCAAATATCCTGTTTTCTAAAGAGAGTGGTTTGTTTTCTTGACTTCTGGCTTTTCATTAAAAAAAAAAAAAAAACCCAACCAAAAAAAAAAAAAACCAACCAAAAAACTTTGGATAATAATGTTTAAAGTGCTTTAAAATTAGCCCCAGTTGTCACCTTGGACCTGTTTGAACCGCATATGCATTTAATTCAACTGAGCACGCTCAAACCAGCAGATATACAGTAAAACATAAAACCTCATACATTAAGAAGGCCATAAAGTGAATTAACCCAGCTATAAAGGCTCGACACGCAGTTATTTGGGAGCATATTTGGATCAATGGGTTCTCAAAGTCACAGCAACTCGAAGCTAAATTCCAAGAGTCATTTGTATGAGTTTTTGGTTCGGTGAATTTTAAGTAGGCAATGAAAATAAGACAAGTACAAAATATTAGCCAATGAACAGAGATAGTAATCGATAAACCGCAAAAATATTGCAACAAAACCCAAGGCGTAACAATGAGTGCCTATCAAAAAGATTTTGTGCATGAAGAGAATTGTTCTCCATCTGAAGGTGAAAATCAGACCTATTCTCCATTTGCAATTTTCCCAGAATCTCCACTTTTATTAGTGGTTAGTGGCTCATCAGTTTTTAATTTAAAAACAAAGTTTATTGCTTGCAGCTTTAGAATTTTGGGGGATTCTGTAAGCGAACTTTAGTGCTTGGGGAAAGTATATCTTTTTCCTTTCCTTTATTACACAACGTAGGAAAGACATCCCAAAACCACTTCAAACACTTGTCTTAAGCACACGCTTTGGTTCGCGGTCCTTTAAGCGTTTATGAAATTTGTGGTTCGTTACGAGCCAGAATTTGGCTGGCAACAGTAGTTCAAAGGTACAACGTGCCACACATTTTTCATATTTGTGGCCCATTAGGGTGATCCTTTTGTTGCTTGAATTTCGCCCAAGCCACTCATTTTTGCATGCTGGCAGCAGGCTGCGGGGACGGCTGCCCAGCAAGCCGAGGAACATAATTACCAGAATTCAGTGACATCAGAAAGCCTCAATCTAATGTATCCTCTCAAAAACTCCGTTACATCTGTTTCAGTGCACCGTGCTCTGGTGTAGTGTCGCGGTGTTGGAAAGGTTTGAAGATGACCTTGATAATGTGAAGAGCTTTCCAATTTGTCATTCTTGTGCTGCTTTAGAAGTTGCATTTCATGTTAAAGGGTCTCGTGGCCTTCTGTAACTCACAGAGCCCCAAAATGGTCTCTTGCTCTCTCCCCGTGTGTGTCTTTCTCTTGACCCATCGTCTCTCTCCAGGACGCACAGAGATTCAAAGGGTTTTTTGGATCCCCATCTGTATTGATCGGGTGTAAATGAATGAAAAGTGCCTGGGTGAGAATAATCCAGTCTCTTACCTTTTTTTGAAACGTGGTATCACCCTTACAAGCACTACATCTAATAGGTGCTATTTCTAATAATAATTTCTAATCATGCTGATCATTTGCATACACATCTTAATGCACAGTTTGGGATTATGGACAGAAATAGTGGCTCTCCTACTAACCCCGTCATCTTTCTTCTGATTTTCTGGAAGTTCTTTGGTTCCTGAATCCCAAGAATACAACTTCTAGGAGTTCGCTTGCACGCATGGGGATGACTAGAAATATCAATTAACACAGGATTAAAGTATCACTTTTCAAATCTACTTAATCATACATAAGTAATGTATGAGACGGATGAAATGCTCTCCTGGCAGCTCTGGCAAGAACAACTTGTAGGTAACTTCTAATTTCTCATTAGTGAATTTTATTAGATAAGCAGGCTCGGGACCTTAATTTAAAAGAATCATTTTTAATATGATGATCTCCAGATTTTCACATTCCAAAAATAGAGAGAGTACTAGCAAGTATATTTGTCGGTTGTCTTTTCTTTATATTGTCACAAAGATTCAATAAATGAGTAATAAATGGAAGGCTGAGTTGTCACAAGAGCTGAAGCTGAGCATGCATCTAATTAATCAGCATGGAGAGGAGCTGGTGAATTGGCAAGCACATCACCTGGCTGAGTCATACTTTAAATATGCTCAGACGAGTGATTTTTGGATATAACTTCTGGAACTGTATCTGACTGGAGGTCATTAGAATTAGGCATGTCACTTTTGGCATTCCTGTTGTCTTCCCTAATGGGAAAGTAGCAGGTTGGCAGATGTGAAAGCCTCGCTGAAGGAAAAAAAATCAGTGTAATCTTCTGGATCTATATTATCATCAATGTGGACAGGTCAATTTGTAATGCAAATATGTCGAAGAGACGGAAAACATGCATTCCATCAAACTGGCTTTATCTTGTCAACATTGTTTAGCTAATAAGAAGTTATTAACCCTGTGATAAAAGCCCCTTAAATTCTAGCTCATTGCCAATTAGGGCGCTGTCCTAACCACCATCCCCTTCTGGCAGCTTGCCTTTGCGTTTCGTGACGTTTGTGGGAGCGCAGAAACGGCCCTTTGCCGCCGTCTCTGCTACCCCACAGCAGCTCTTCCCTGTGGGTCACACTGGGTTCAGACAGCTTTTTGACTGAGGTTGCGTAGAGGACCACCAGGAGTGGTTCGCGTGGTCAGTTTAGAAGTTATACCCCGAGATAATCTCCCCATCCCGACGCCGTGGTGGCTCACGGCGGTCGCCCTGCCGTGCCCTGCGCTTCCCGGTGCGGCTCTGGAAGGATGCTGTGTCGCACAGTTTGTAGTGGCTCTGCGGTGATACTTTGAGATCTTTCACATCATATCTGGACCAAAAAAACCCACAATGGCAGTTTGAAAGAAAAAAAACCCAAGTTGTTATTTTTCAGTCCAGTCATTATTTCCCAAGCATTTATGTATGTATGTTACATGTAGGTAGAAAATTGCTGTTTCTCTAAGATGAGGGATATGTTATCATCTATGGATATGTTATTATCTAAAGAACATAAATATTTTTTAGAAGGAGCAAATTTCATGCAGGAATGAATGCAGAAGAGGCTGCAGGATCAGTGTGCTCTTCTCTTAAACTTTCTCTGACAATGCTGCTACAGTCTTTGCAGGGAGTTTGTTTTCTTCTCTGATTCTGTTTTAGTTCAGACTTTCCTTTTTGACCTGTCCTTGATATTTATCACAAAAAGCACGATGGAGAAAAGTGAAAACGGGATCATAGAATCGTAAAATGGTTTGGGTTGGAAGGGACCTTTAAAGGCCATCGAGTCCCACCCCCTGCCCTGGGCAGGGACACCTCCCACCAGCCCAGGTTGCTCCAAGCCCCGTCCAACCTGGCCTTGAACACCTCCAGGGATGGGGCAGCCACAGCTTCTCTGGGCAACCTGCGCCAGGGGCTCACCACCCCCACAGTGAAAAATTTCTTCCTAATATCTAATATCAATCTCCCCTCTTTCAGGGTAAAACCGTTCCCCTTCATCCCATGGCTCCCCTCCCTGATGAAGAGTCCCTCCCCAGCTCTCCTGGAGCCCCTTTAGGCACTGGAAGGGGCTCTAAGGTCTCCGCGGAGCCTTCTCTTCTCCAGGCTGAACCCCCCCAACTCTCCCAGCCTGTCCTCCCAGCAGAGGGGCTCCTATACAGAACGTCAGGGAAGTGTTGGATAACAGCTGGGGAGGGCGGATGGTACCAGCCCACAGCATGGACCCATGTCCTGGGGCTTTCCCAGCACTGCAGCAGGGGACTGGGAAACCATAGGGAAGGGTGAATTTGAATGAACTGGGGGAAAAAATGAATCGGGAGCCTGGGCTGGGCACGAGTGTTGGGTAGGTCACTGCCAAGGCAGAGAATGGCGTTGGACCGGCCCCATATTTACTGCAGTGTTCCTGACATCTCCAGAAGCTGTGTTCCTCAGCAGGCAACGCAACCCCTTGGTGCAGAGGAGTGAGCCATCCGTCCCTGGCCCCTCTAGGCGTCCTCCGGAGGCTCATTGAAAGGGAAGAGTATAAAACAGATCTATTTTTGAGGTTTGCATATTTCTGATTTGCTGGAAACTATTTTAGGACAGAGCTCTATAATTGTCCCAAAAGCGTTGAGATTGACGGGCTCTACCTTGAGGAAGAGGGACCGAAGCTTAAAAAAGGGCTGTTGGGTCAAGTGGGCGAGGGAGTTGTTGAGTGAGGAAGGAAGCTTGCAGAAGTGTAACTATTCTTGATAGTCGTCTCATCTTAATGAAGGTGATAAATAAATTCTGTGTGAAGAAAATGAATAGTCCAGCTCTGGAGTCCCCAACATAAGAAGGACATGGACCTGCTGGAGCGTGTCCAGAGGAGAGCCACGAGGATGATCCGAGGGCTGGAGCACCTCTCCTATGAGGAGAGGCTGAGAGAGTTGGGGCTGTTCAGCCTGGAGAAGAGAAGGCTCCGGGGAGATCTTCTTGCGGCCTTCCAGTCCCTAAAGGGGGCCTACAGGAGAGCTGGGGAAGGACTTTTTACTGGGGCATGGAGTGATAGGATGAGGGGGAATAGCTTCAAACTGGAAGAGGGCAGGTTTAGATTGAACATTAGGAAGAAGTTTTTCACTGTGAGGGTGGTGAGGCACTGGCACAGGTTGCCCAGAGAGGTTGTTGAGGCCCCATCCCTGGAGGTGTTCAAGGCCAGGCTGGCCGTGGCCTTGGGCAACCTGGTCTGGTGGGAGGTGTCTCTGCCTATGGCAGGGGGGGTGGAACTCGATGATCTTCAAGGTCCTTTCCAACCTAAACCATTCTATGATTCTATGATTCTAATACCTGTCTTTAGAAAAATACATCCATTATATATATTCCACCTCCACCTGGCGAGGCAGCTGTTCCAGCAGAAATTGTGTCTGTAAATTCCATCTTCAGATGAAGTGTTTACTCACACCTTTACGAAGCTGTTCTCCTCGATGGCACGGCACGTCGGGTGGGGTATCTGTTACTGCTACCTTCCAGCTAGATTGGTCAAGCCCGGTTAATTATATTGGACAGCTATATTGTGAGATAAAATGTTTTGCTCGAGGTGTTCTCTTAAGCAGTGTTGTAGCCACAGTTATCTACAGGATCAAATCACAGTCCTAAAATATTGACAATTTGTGCACTATGCTCTGCCTCTTCAGCTGTAATCTCCCTGGGATGGGATTTTTCTTTCATGTTGCTGCGGATACTGGTACAAACTTGGAAATAATTCATTAGCTTACCAACATTGATTTGCTTCTCCTGTGAGCTATGTGATATCTCAACTTCAAACGCGCCGTAGCGAGCAGGGGAGCGCCGGCCTCTCCTCTCGGCCGGGGGCAGGGTTAGAGGTGATGTGAACTGCTCGGCGAAGAAATGAGGTTTCCTTCAGCTGGCCAACGCTCCCCGTTCCTGCTCGCCGTGGGGAGCGATGGGCAGCATCGCCTGAGGAGTGAGGCAACTTACTGGGCGTTTTCTGGAATGATGACTTTAATAGCGCGATCTTACGGCACAAACAAAAACTAAAAATGAAGAACAAGCAGACATTTAGATCTATTTAGTTTGATTTCTGCAGCGAGTGCGGACTGGCTGAGCCAGGGATGGCAGGAAAAACTAACCAGCGTTCGAGGCACGGCAGCAGCATTTGGTACCCAGTGTTTCCGCAGCCGAGCTGGGATCCTGGGCTGGTTTTTGGGGCTTTATTAGGAGCGAGCCGGCGGTGGTGTGCTGTAGGCAGGCAGGAGAGGCCGAAGGCGGCGGTGAGGGGCTCTCCGTGCGCGGGCTGATGCCAGGGACACGCTCCAGCTCAGCGCTGCCTTCGGTCAGCTCCCGGGGTCGCCCTGCTCAATAAGTCCTGACTTTTTAGATCATCTTCAGAAGCGCCCAGCTCTTTGCCTCGCTCATAAGTGGAGCGTGAGGTGCGTGGCTTTAGCACCAGGAATGATCCTCCTGCACTGGGAAACGTCATTTCTGGCTGGTGGGATCCCTCAGCGGGGGATTTCGGGGATCATCCTTACCCCACTTTAATGGCCCAGTAATTTTTGCATGTGGAAAATTTTCTTGCTTTGATTTTCTTTTCTTTCTTCCCCCCTTTGCTATCGAAGAAACACGTTCTGCAATGAAGGTGGTTTCTTTTTTGCTCTCTTTTAAAGCTCTTCTCATTGGGCAAATCTGCAGTTCTGAGCTTCAAGTCTAAAATCTATCACTGGGCTCCAGCAAAGTGCTCTGCACATTTTGCAGTTCCATAAAACAGCTGTCAGAGTCGGGTTTTGTTGTATATTCTCAATTGTTTTGCTGCATTAAAAGGCATTTTCTCAGAGGGGAAAAAAAAAAAGAAACCAAACCAGAATTAATTTGTAGCAAGAAAGACAAATTTATTCTAAGCAAAAATGCTTCAAATGCTAAAATACCGTTCCAGAGAAAACACCTAAGAATGCTCAGATCAGGAGAAAATACGCTGCATGTGGATGGAGGGACCCGGTTTTGCCTTAGGCCAAAAAAGGGGATGTTGCCATGTTGAGATCAGAGATGAATTCGTCCAACCACCTTTGCTGTTCCGTTTTCTGCTCTGCTTAGTTTGTACATTTTGGCATTATGATTTAAATCAGCAATCTCCTGAAACAAAATTTTGGCAGAATTAACGTCGAACGTAGGCATGGTTAAAATTATTGTGTTTTCAGGCTTTTTGGTCAAGAATTGCCGTCCAGATTTTTTTTCAGAACAAGGCAGAGGGAGTGTCCGACACTGGTTTTGCTGTTTCTTTCTGTGCAGACGTATCGGTTGCGCTCTGGAACGGTGCACTCGAGTGTGAGTCGCCAAACTCTACAAGTTTTTCAAAAACCTCTCGTTTCAGAAGGTGCCATCTGCAAAATGTCAGCGGGCTCAGTACGTAACGACTGAGTCAGAGAAAATGAACTAATTACAAGGTGTTATTGGAAATCTATTGTCTACAAATTGCAAAGAAAACTCACTAGAATACAATGTACTAGTGATTTTAAGATGCTTTTCAGGGCGCATTGATTTGTTAATCTTGGGTTTAAATGCAAGAAATTGCAATGTGGAGTAGTGCTTCAGAGGTGATGTAGTACAAACCGTATCAAATGTCTACACGCACTCTTGCAGGAGTAGAATATTTAAATATTTATAAGTGCTTACGAGTGACTCACTGGCGCATAAAACCAGGCAAATACCATTTCTCAAAAAAAATTTATTTGATCCATACCGGCAGTATTCACTGAAGCAATTTCACAGACACAAATAACGGCATTTTCGGCTGCTCGCAGACACAGAATTACGTCAGTGAACAGCAAACACAGATATTGGTGAGATCATAAAATGGCTGAAAGTCCGTGACATGCGTGTGTGCCTTCAGATCGCATAGGCGGAGACCTCAAAAGCACGATTTGCTTTCTCGGCGAGGTGGGAGTGCGGGGTTGCGGGCTCTCCTGCGGCTTCCTTCTGCTCTTCCAAAAGCAGATGCCATTGCTGAAAATCGGCTCCAAACTTCCCGCGTTGCGTTTGCTTTTATTTTTTTTTTTTTTCGGTCCGTCTTTCTGAGGAATTTGTGAAGCAAGTGCAGCACAGTCGTGAAGCAATAATGTCTTTTCACTAAAAATGGGGGAAAACGTAGTTAAAATGCGTAGGATTTTATTCGAGGTCAAAGGTGTGATACGGTTGTGTCCTGGGCAGCCTTCCCTACGTCTTCTTTTATTACATACAGACTGGAACATCTTAGCTGCTGTTTTCCTCTTGTTTCTTGGTTTCTCTGCCTGTTTTTCCTCGTGGGTAATTGCCAGAGCTATATTTTTCTTTTGAAATCTGCCTTCATCTGAGGAGAGCCGCTGTGGATGTTCTCTCTTTGCCCTTTCAGGCATCTCATGGATGCTTTGAATCGCTTCTCCACTCATCTTTTCTTTGACCAGTTTAGCAGATTCGTAGATTTTAAGGCCAAAAATGTCCCTTAATGTATCTGAAAGTCTGTCTAACATTTGTCTCAGATGTGTCTACTGCAACTACCACTCCCGGTTCATGTTGTATTTCTCTTAGGTGGCTCCTGCCACCTTTCGGGTTCGGTACCACCAGCATCGGTCCAGAAGCAACATCTCCCACGTACCTGTGTTACCCCTCCCCACCGTCCAGGCAGGGATCACACTGGTCTTTGGCCACCGATATCTGTGTGTTTTGTCACTTACCGAGTCTTTTCCCTGCTAAAGGTGGGGGGCAGGATTAGTTACCTCATCAAAAAGGCCAATGGAACCCTGGGCTGCACAGGGAAGAGTGTGTCCAGTAGGTCGAGGGAGGTCATTCTCCCCCTCTACTCTGCACTGGTGAGGCCACAACTGGAATACTGTGTCCAGTTCTGGGCTCCCCAGTTCAAGAGGGACAGGGAACTGCTGGAGAGAGTCCAGCGTAGGGCAACTGAGATGACTGAGGGATTGGAGCATCTCCCCTATGAGGAGAGGCTGAGAGCGCTGGGACTCTTTAGCCTGGAGAAGAGAAGGCTGAGGGGAGACCTTATTACGGCGTACAAGTATCTAAAGGGTGGGCTGAAGGAGGATGGAGCCAGACTCTTTTCAGTGGTTCCCAGTGACAGGACGAGGGGCACTGGGCACAAGTTGGAACATAGGAGGTTCCGTTCAAATACAGGGAAAAACTTCTTCCCGGTTGGGGTGGCAGAGCAGTGGCACAGGCTGCCCAGGGGGGTGGGGGAGTCCCCTTCTCTGGGGGTTTTCAAGACCCGCCTGGATGCAGTCCTGAGTGATGTGCTCTGGGCAATCCTGCTTTGGCAGGGGAGTGGGACTAGAGATCTCTGGAGGTCCCTTCCAACTCTGAAATTTCCATGATTCCGTGATTCCGTCTGGTTTTCATTGTATGGTTCTGTCCTGCATTCCTCATTCCTGGACGTGTGGTCAATGTGTTATATATAACTGTATACGTGGTTATATTAAAATATTTTATTGTGCATGGGCGCAGGTTACTGGCCAGCCCAAAAAGCTCAATATGTCAGTGCTGCCTTCTGCTCCATCACTCTCTGGTGTCCGTAATGTCAGCTGCTTCCTCTGTGTTCATAGAATCATAGAATCATAGAATGGTTTAGGTTGGAAAGGACCTTGAAGATCATCGAGTTCCAACCCCCCTGCCATAGGCAGGGACACCTCCCACCAGACCAGGTTGCCCAAGGCCACGTCCAGCCTGGCCTTGAACACCTCCAGGGATGGGGCCTCAACACCCTCTCTGGGCAACCTGTGCCAGTGCCTCACCACCCTTAAAGTGAAAGTTCCAGATCTCGATGGAGATGTTGAACAGATTTGGGCTTTGGATGAGTCTTCATGCGGTGCTGCCGGAAACAGCCCCGTTTGAGTGGTTCCCTCTGAGAAATGCTTTTTGAGAGCTGTCCGTCAGCCGGTTCTTAGTTCATTTAGCACGTACTTTATTGGTACTGTATAGCACTACAGAGCTGCAGTGCTAATTTTTTAATCAAAATGCCAGAGCAGCCATCAGAAAATTACCAAGTACAGTACACATCCCCAGTGCAATGATACGATTTATGTAGAGCCACAGCTGAGATGTTTTTATTTCATGTTCTTCACATGAGAAAATCTCCTTGACAAATCCAGGATGTCCAGATAGAAGCTGAAAAAAATAGCAGTAGGAAATTGAATAAGCTGAACTCAAAGGTTGGTTCTGCTTTAATACTCCCAAAAAGAATAAGAAAAGGTGCTAGCCTTTAGAGAAAAGTAAAAAGCTTCGGAGATGCTTCAGTGGCGTCAGGATTTGAGGTGAAACTCAGCTGTTGCCCACGTCTGTCTTTAGCACCATCATAAAAAGCTCATTCTCAAGTTTCTTGATGATCAAAACTTCAGAAAGAACATCAAGAGCCATCCATAGAAATAAATAACTCGGAGCTCAGGTCTGCCGCTCCTCCAAAGCACCGCTTCTGCCGTCAGGTTTTCCCTCTGGAGCATATAAACTACATCTGCAGGATTTTTGTTTCTCTTTGCGCAAACCAGTAAGTACGGGTCCCGCTGAACTCACGCTTTCAGCCACGCTTAGATCCTGTAACTTCCACTGCGGTCCATGCACTGACGTCCCAGCGGTATTTTTAGAAACTTGCTGCTTAGGCAAGTAATTTGCAACTGTGATTTACCAAGAAGCAAAAAGAGAAATGTGCTAAGTATGTGGTGGCTTTTTTTTCTTTTTATCGGTCATTCCGTTCATCATGCAAACCTGAATAAGGTGTTGGAAAAGGGCGCGGTACCCGCTGGGCACCGAAGGGCATTTGGAGCAGTGTCCTGCTCTGTGCCCGGCTCAAACCCGGCGTCGGCTTCCAGCACTGTCCATCACAGCCCCAACTACTGCGGGAGTGGGGAGGGAGCGCAGAGAGGGACAGCACAGGGAGTGGGAATGACGGTCATTTCAAAGCAAAGCACCAAAAAAAAGGAGCGGGGTGAAAAGAGAGAAGAAAAATTTCCTTCCCCTGGGACTTCGTAAGGTATACGCACCTTTTAAATATGAAATTAAATGGGAGAACTGAGAGCTTGAAAGACCAGGTGACATTCAGAATACACTTGCGGGACACAAACTGTGTTTCCCAGGGTTCTCCCCCAGCCTGATCTCATGTCGTTCCAGGGCAGTGCTCGGCTCTGATAGAGCTGCTGCTGTTCCTTTCAGGTGGAGACTGATTTTGAAGCTTTTCCTGAGAGACGTTGCCCAGACCAACTTTTCCTGTGGTTTTGTTCTCCTGTCTGCCTCTGTGACCCGGTTGGCCGTGTCATTTCATTTTAATCGCGGAGAAAATTCCGCTTTCCCCGGTGTTGGGTGCTACCACGAAGTGGAGTTGTCCATCGCACCCCCTTCGCTGAAGCGACACCTGCAGCCTGGTTGGCCGTCCTCCTGTTCACGCAGGGAAGCAAAGGGAAAAAAAAAAAACAAAAGCCAGATTAGTCTGACCCTGAAAACCCAAGAGCCGTTGCCGGGCACGACACCGTGTTGGCTAAGTTCAGGCAGTGCCACTGCACTGTTTGTTTTTACAGCAAAGGCACCACATGCCTATTTTTAACATACAGTCTCACAGCTATTATTTGATAGTTGTTAGACTCATAAAAATTTTGCTGCACAAATGTCTTCCCTTTTATGTTCTGCTCACCTCCGAGAGGCTATTGATCTCAGGAACCCGTTGCTGGTGGGGGAAAAAAATAAAATAAAATAAAAGTCGTTTCTGCCATGAAAATTCAGGAGCTGTGTACGGAGCCCTGAGCGATGTGAGGAGAGGAAAGGCAGCACTGCTGCTGCGGGTCCGGGCTGAACGTTGTTCTGGGTGTCCCCGTTAGCACAGCCCTCCTCAATGCCCATGATAAAGTTGGGAGGTGGAGGAGAAGCATTTGGTGAAACTGGAGAAGGACGCGCTGTGTCGCCTGCTACTCAGCGTCTTCCCAAAAACCCGGTGGTTTGTCTGCCCGGGAGTGGGTTCCTCTAGAGAGTAACTGTGATTCTGTGATTTGTGGGTGTAAGTCCACACGTAAAGTTAGCGTTTCCTGCAGTTCACAGCAATGAAGTTAAAAATGAACCATCCGTCAGGGCCTGTTTGGCAGGATGGGAATCTCCTATCTTTATTATTCTTCAGAATGCTAATGTGATCTTCTTTAATATGCGAGTCCTGCAGCGAAAGGCTGTGGTTGCCTGTTGAGGACACCTTGGCTGGGGTGGGAGGCATGGACCTTCCCCGTCCTGCGCGGCGTCCTGCACCAGGGCAACCCAGATTCATGAACAGACCAGACCAGATGGAACCAAAACTCCTTTTTCTGCCCTAAAAAACCCAAACAAGAGCATGGCTGCCCAGAGAAGTGGTTGAATCGCCATCCTTGGATGTATTTAAAAGCCATCTAGATATGGTGCTCAGGGATGTGGTTTAGAAGTGGGCCTGGTAGAGTTAGATAACGGTTGGACATGAAGATCTTAAAGATCTTTTCCAGCCATAAAGATTCTATGGCAGACCTGGTGTCTGTAGCTGATATTCCAGCATCACTAGATAGGGTTTATATTCCTGTCGGACCTGGAGGCAAAGTTGTTTCAGAAGTAGTGATAACGTCTGGTTGCATGTGGTCATTACTGATATCAGAGGCTGTTGCCTTCAGTCTTTTCTCTTCAGGGGACTGCAGTTTATTGTAGCAACAAAAAGAGCTCTGTGCCAGATTCTGCTGCAGGAGACGGCTTAAAAGTCTGCAGTGTCCATCTTTAATTCATGTGACACTGTGGTAGCCACCAAAATCATCTCCAGCCCCTGAGACAAGCTCATATGGTAATTTACGGGCTTAAGAAGGTATAAAATGGACATCGTGTTCTGACTGGTTTAGAGACTACATCTCCACTCATTTTAACACAAATTATTATTGGGATTTTTTTCACCATTAGTATGTATAGTGCAGTATAACCCACAAAATATACGTGTGTCTCTCCTAGGTAGACTGGTTTGGAGTCTGCTGTGAGGTGTCACACATCTTCTGGCAGGGCCAAGAGAGTTGTTTTGCTTTCAATGCCATTTACTAACCCATCATCTGCTAAAATATGAGATGTATGTGAGTCTAAATTTGCTACAGAATTGCTATCATCCTCCTTATTTTGTTTTAAGATGTATTTTTATGATCCCATTTACTCCAAGTCAGGCAAGATACATTCATGGAAAGACTCCAATATGTTAATTGGTATTTATTGAGTACTTCAGTGTAACGTGATGAACAGGCACCGTGGGTTGTAATTAATACATTGACATCCAACGACTATAGCTGAATGGAAGATGAAAGCAATTTATAATGGACATAGCGTGCGTTCATCTTGCAGCGCTCTGTGGACACCCACCAAGTCAGATAGCTTTCAAAGAGAATGGCAATGCGTTTTCTTTGCCAGAGAGGAGTTCCGCGGGGATGGTGAAACACGCTGACGCGGCAGAAATACAAACCTGCGGGCGCTGGAGGGGGCTGTTAATGCACCGACTCCTCCGGAGAGCAGCGCATCCCTCCGGCGTTATCGGGCTCCCGTGAAGGAGAGGGATGCTTAAGAAATAAAAGAACAAACTGGGCTGCTGCCCCGGTGTCTCCTGCTGCTCTCCCCTTCCGCGTTCCCCGTACCCTGCAGCCTCGCTGGCTGCAGTTCGGTGAAAGCAAAGGCATCGACAGGAGGGGTTTGGCTCAGAAAGTAGTTTTTCTCCTTTCGTAAATCGAGTGAGAGTAACCTGCTCGCTCCTTTGATGCATTCGCAGGGGTGGCCTCTTGAACGGCACGCTTTAAACAAATTACACGAACTGCAAATAATATGGTTTGTATTCTAGTGTGTAAACAGGGCTTCCGCAAATAAATAAACCGCTTTTCAGATTTCACTTTTCAAACCCTGCGATGGGGCACTAATACAATTATGTCAAAAGTGCGTTGAGCAGATAGGAGTAATGAACTGTTGGATTCCTTCTCGGCAAGAGCTCTTTAACAGAGGACTTTGGGGAATAAAAGATTTTTTCCCTGCAATAGGCATCGTGTGTCCAAGAGCTTTAAAAATAAAATAAAATAAAATAAAAAAAAAAACGAGTGGCAGGTTAGCTTCATTCTTCTGGCTCCTGGGAGAAGACCGGCAGCTCCGAGCCATCATTGATCGGCTCTCCTTTTGTTAAACATCAGGCAAGGGAAGACTTGGCAGGTGTAATTTCCTTTAAGGAGAAGGCAAGGGGGAAGGGAAAAGGGAATCTGGGGGACTCGGTACCGCATGGTACAGAGCCACCACCCTAACCCTCCCGTGTGGTGACTCTCTTAAGCTTCAGACCTTCCATCCGGCTTTGCAAGCGTTCTTCTGCCCATGAAACAAAAAGGGCTTCAATTAGTGTTAAGTAATCAAAAAATTCCCGTTAATAAAAGAAGCTTTGAAGAAACCAGCAGGGCCAGTGGCGAAGCAATTTCATTACGTGTCTGTTGTCAGCGCGCTGGATAATTTACCCTGAGGATTAGGTACAAGTTGCTCATAGAAGAGGTTGAAATATCTGATGACGCAGTTATACTTCTTGTGGGCATTTTTGGTTTCCTATCGTTATTATTACGGTTGTTATTAGTTCTTGTGGACGATGCCCCAGAGGAGCTGGATTGAGAGGCCCGACTAATTTCAAATTGGCTTCAAAAGCCGTCAGATGCTTAAGTTGTTTGAAATACCGGGTTTGGTTGGGTGCGGTGAGGGTGACTGGTGCGGTGGGGATGAATGGTGCTGGGCTCCACAAGGAGCCGAAAAAATGTTATAGGTGTTAAAACGGCCGTATCGAGGTAGTAAGTGAGCCTTACTGTTTCTCTTACAATTACCTTGTGAAGAAGTACCTGATAATGAGTCAAACTAAACGAGGTGATTTTGCTGTGCTGAAGCGGTATTTGATTAGTCATGGGGGTGGATTTGCAGTGGGGAGCCCCGGTGAGCCCCGGGTTAGGCGGGGGCTGCGCCGGTCTCCGGCGAACCCAGCAGTGGCCGGCTTTGAAGTATGCGGCTTCGTGTAAATCCGTTATCTCTTCTATCGAGTTTGTGTATGAAATGCAAATTCTGCAGACTCTGACGGGTTTTGCCTCTTCCAGGTTCAAGCCGGTCTGACCTCTGGCTGTCCAATTCCCCTCGCATACACCTGTAACTTTAATAATTTTTAAAAAGCTCATTTATTTCCAGTGGAATAGCTCATGTGTCACAACACACCCATCTATAAATATTTGCGGTCTCGGGTGCTGAGAAACCTCCTTCCCATCCGCTTCTTCTGGAAATCTTCTTTTCCCACTCCATAAAATCGCCGAGACATCTCTCATCGGGGCAGCCCACCTTATAAATAAATAAATGAACCGGTGACAGCCCTGGAGGGAAAAAAACAGCACGAGGAGTAACAGAAACTGCTCATTTATTTTTATTTTTGGTTTTTCTTTATCCCGGCCTGCCTTCAGCAGGCTGATAAAATACCCAAAGAAGGCGCCCCGTTGCACGGCACCCGTTGGCCCCGGTTCGCAGCAGCCCCTCTCGCCGCTGCCGCCTGCCCCTCCAGCCCCACGCGTCGCTTGGCTGCCTTGCTCTTCTCAATTAACTTGGGGTGGTTTTTTTTCATCCCTGCCTCTTTCTACTCTGGTGGAAATAAAGGGAAAGGTTTCCAAATGAAGACACAGGAGGAACATGAGCAATTCCCATTTTGGCAAATTAAGGGATTTCGAAGCCTCCTCCATGCATAACTCTGGAGAAATCCGACTATCGATGTCTAAGAGGTGTTTCAAAGGGTTTTTTCGGTGCTTAGAAATTGTTCTGTGCCAATAGCAAACGGGTCTCAGCTGTCGGGGGCTACAGCGTCTCTCTTCAATTCACAGACACCGAAAATCTGGAAAATTCAAGGGTAATTTATGTCCCTTGTCTTGCGGTTCTCTTTCTAACCAGAGTAAGAAAGAAACCGCTTCTTCCCCATTCAAACCCTTCTTAGCCATATCTGTTGCAGGACTTGCCATGTCCTCCTCCTCCTCCTCCTCCGACCGGCAGTCTCCGATGTCCCGGTCCTCTCCGGAGCAGAAGGAAATGCATTGGTACCACACGTGGAAAAGGTTGCGAGCTTACTCGTTCCCATGCTACAAACTTCTCATTAGACACGTTCACATCAGCATTAATTCCTTACGTTATGGCAGGAGGAGATGTGGAAATAACGGTGCGACTCTGGGAGCGAATGAGGTGGTGCAAGCTCTGCTGTTCCTAAACACGGAGCCTTTCTCACCGCGGTATTAATTTTGGGTGAGCTGTAGCTGAGGGAGTGGAGTTTCCTTGGCAGAGTACGTGTCCTCTGCCAGGCAAAGGAGAGAACCATCCATATATTAGAAAAGGTATTCACAATTTTGTATGCTTGAACAATGTTACAGTGTCAACATCGCAATCTCGTCAGATCACAGGGTTTTAGTTAAATCAAAATGACAGGAAATTTCCTTGGGTTTTACCCATCATCTGATGAAATTGGTTAGAGTCTGAGTTTGTAGAGCAAACACATCAAAATGAGTTTGAAGAACTGCTGGAAATAGCAAGACCTACATGGGGAACTTTCTTGCGATTTCTTTCTATTATTAAGATTTAATTTCTAAAATTGCCTGCAAATTATTACTGGGAATCTTTTATTATGCCCCCCAAGAACTTTATTGCTCTTCATCCTTTTGTGAACACTTTTTCAATTTTTTACTTTTTTATTTATTACTACTTTAAACAAAGGGACTGATGACCTCTCTGTCATAGCTACTTGCATAACTTGCATAAGGTTTGCATTTCAAGCGAGTCCCGTGCTTGCCTAAAATTGCGAGTAACCGAAGTCTTGGCTAAGTGGGATCTGGGCTTCCCCCGGCGCGTGTCTCCGTGCCGCGGGGCGGCGGGGCAGGGCTGGCCCAGGGGACGGCGTCCGGTGCCCTGTCGCTCTCGCTGGAGCTCTCAGTGGTCAGAAAAGTGTGTTGTGTGGGGTTTTTTTCCAATAGTGTTCAGCTTTTTGCTTTTCCCACCCTCCAGAGGTGCACTTTCCTATATACTTTAAGGCTTTTAAGACCCTTTTCCTGCAACCAGCGCCAAATGGATGGCTGTGGGGATCTCTCCCAGTACAACCAGTGCCTGAAGATCCTGATAGCTTCATGCCGAGCGCAGCAGAGCTTTGCCTGCCTCGCTCAGGGAGCTCCTTTTGCCGTAGGAGGTTTAGATTGGATATTGGGACAAAATTCTTCCCCAGAAGGGTCACCAAGCACTGGACCAGGCTGCCCAGGGCAGTGGCGGAGTCGCCATCCCTGGAGGCGTTCAAAAGACGGGCAGAGGTGGTGCTGAGGGACGTGGGTTAGCGGTAACTTGGCTGTGCTGGGTTAACGGTTGGACTCGATGATCTTAAAGGTCTCCTTCAACCCAAGCGGTTCTGTGGTGGGCCACCCTCGGTGCTGGCCGTGGCCCATTCCAACGTAGATCCCGTTATGGTGACGTTGTCACTCGCTGCTGCAAAGGCTTTTCATGCTGAACATTGCATTTATTTTTTTTCCCCTCTTATAAAAAGCCCAACTGCCTTCTAGTTCAAAGGGAAACTTCTGAAGAAAACTTTACCCCTACTTCATTTTCGGCATACCTCAGAGCGACTTCTCCCCAGAGCGTGACCTCGCCGTCGCCGCTCGCTCGTCAGCACCCGCCGCGCTGCGGGGGTGAGCCGGGGCTGCGGGGGGGTCGCTGCCACCAGCCGCTATTTATCTCGCCCTGAAGCCGAACAAACGCAGTGGGAGACGGGCACCCTTGTGTATCGCACACGAGGACCGGAGTAACTTTGAAGCCGAGATGACTGTAATGTTGAGGAGCGATTTACAAAGGCGGGTAAAGGATCATGCTCTGGATTTTTAAAAGCCATGCATTTTCTACAGGTGGTTTCCCTCAAAGCCCCCTCTCACCAAAAAGAGAAACTATAGGACAGAGGTGCCAGATTTTCCTACGATTTAAAAGCCGTCATTTCATTGCAATATATAAACATGACCTAATTGTGGTCATAAAAGTTAGAGGTCCCTGGACCACGAAAGAAGGTTTTTCCAAGAGAAGATATTGTTTTGTTTTTATAGAAAAGAAGAAGCTGTTCACCAGGTATTGGGTACGCAGCAGCGCTGATACTGTGCGGGACAGATGGAGTTTAGTGCTGGGTTAACATAGAATGGTTTAGGTTGGAAAGGACCTTGAAGATCATCGAGTTCCAACCCCCCTGCCATAGGCAGGGACACCTCCCACCAGACCAGGTTGCCCAAGGCCACGTCCAGCCTGGCCTTGAACACCTCCAGGGATGGGGCCTCAACAACCTCTCTGGGCAACCTGGGCCAGTGCCTCACCACCCTCAAAGGGAAAAACTTCTTCCTAATGTTCAATCTAAACCTGCCCTCTTCCAGTTTGAAGCCATTCCCCCTCGTCCTATAGCTACATTCCCTTGTCAAGAGTCCCTCCCCAACTCTCCTGTAGCCCCTTTAGGTACTGGAAGGCTGCAAAAAGATCGCCCCGGAGCCCCAGATGCTCAGATGTTTGTTGTCAAGTAAGTTATCTTCTTACTGCGTTAATTTGTAATAGCAGAATCAGCAGAAGGGCATTGCTATGAACCATGTTTTAGTTTCCCCTGGTAGGACGTGCTTGTTAATCATGGGGTATCTACTGCTCCTCTGTTCTCATTTCATGAAAGATTTTCGAAAATAATAGTTCAGGCAATTTGACCAACCTGCTTTAAACATGTCCCACCGCACCTTGGTCTCACACCATTCATCTCTGCTTTGTTCATCATGGAGCATTCAGATTCCAAGAGGTTAAATCGGCGCGTGGCAAGATGAGAAGCAGCTCGATTGACCGCCCTTTAAGCTGTCTATCCGCTTACAGAAGCCAGTAGCCCAACCAGCTTCTGCGCTGGCCAAAACCAGCTAAAATTCCACTTCATTCTTTTGCTCTCCTTACATCCAGACGTTGTAGTATAAAGTAATTAATCCTGATGCAGCTCACGCGGCAGTTTGCAGCTCTTGTTGGTATTGCTCTGTTGCTCCAAGCAGAAGCAACTTGCATGGGTGCTTAACAAATTGACTGCTTAGAATTGTTTTGAGTACTCATTTTTCTTTTCGACTATTCTTTTCTTGGAGGGATGAAAAGCTTTTAGTAGGCTGCTTTTTATTGCATCTATGGGCAAGCAGAAATATGTTAAGAGAGGACGTAGAGTTTATCTTCTCTTCATTTGCATAAAAATACAATTCAAACTCTTTTCTTTCTCCAGCGCTGTTTTCTGTATTTTTCTCTCCTCAAAGACAGCAGTAGAAAAAATCAAAACAAACAGAGTTATGTTAAATTGGTGCATGTCATAACACGGCAAGATCTTTCACACCGTAGGATCCTCCGGGCAAGAACTGTGTCGCGATATGTTCATATGGAGTACCGAATACTTCAACTTGGGAAAACCAGGTGACTTTGTGTATTACTGTGTTAAGATAAACTATAAATTGCAATCGGATGCTATCCTGTGTTCTTGGAAGTGAACAGAATTTTTTTTAGTAATCTTAATTTGTTCACTGCTTGTGCTGCGTAACGATACATGCGCCATTTCAGCGTCATCTCATGCAGAGGGGCAAGAAGAGACTGAAAGTTGGAAACATGGTTCCCTGAACTTTTCAGATAGATTTAGTCTGGCTCCCATAACTACTTGCATTTATTATAATACACAACTTTTTGTTGTTGTTGTTGTTAGTATGACACTTGAATGAGAGTGTGGGATATTCTGGCAGCTTGAAGTCAAGCTATGAGTAAACAAATCACATGAAGAGCGGTTGAAGGAGCTGGGACTGTTTCGTTTGAGGAAGAGGAGGCTGAGGGGAGACCTCATCACTCTCTACAACTATTTGAAAGGACACTGTAGAGAGGTCGGTGCTGGTCTCTTCTCACAGGTAATTAGTGACAGAACAAGAGGGAATGGCTTCAAGCTCCAACAGGGTAGGTTTAGACTGAACATGAGGAAAGAATTTTTCCCAGAAAGAGTGGTCGGGCACTGGAATAGGCTGCCCAGGGAGGGGGTTGAGTCACCATCCCTGGAGGTGTTGAAGAGCCGTTTCGATGTGGTGTTGGGGGATATGGTGTAGGGGAGAACTTTGTAGAGTAGGGTAGATGGTTGGACTCGATGATCCCAAGGGTCCCTTCCAACCTAGACAATTCTATGATTCTATTTCCTCCTGTAAAACCAGTCATTTTGAGTGATTTCGGGTAAAACACCTCCTGGTGTTCCGTTTTCAGGTATCCGTTCCTCGCATGCTTACCCTTTCTGAAGACTGGGTGTCTGCCCATGTTTTGGTAAAGAATGCACACAGTGGGTGTGTAAACTGTCTGAAGCAATGTCTAATACTGAAATAAAAGAACTTTCCCCCTATTCCTTCTTAATTACATTACTTCTAGGAATTCCAGCAACAGTAGACTTTGAGGAATTAGTATTTCCTCTATCTTTTGTTTCCCTTTGCTTGTTATCCCTTCAAAAAACAGAGCAGCTTTCCCATCTAGGTTTTGTGGCCCTTACTGCTTATATAAGATATATATTTTACCAAAAATAATAGAAATGCTTATTGGTTGTGGTTGGGCATCCGAGCCAAGGGGTGAGTGAAAACCTGCAGGGTGTGTTGCAGACGTGACGTGTCCCGAGGCTGAGGGGGGATTTCTTTTGCCACATCCTCCATCGCACGTCCCAGACGAACCCTTCTGCTCTGACGGCAGGTGACAAGTGGCCTGTGGGCCTACGCTGATTTATTTGGGGATTTTTATATTTTTAATAAATTTTTGCTGTTGCTCCAGTCAGAGGACTGCATCACTTAAGATATTGCTTGTGTCTGCCTGGAAACCAGAGGGCATAAATGCATACAGCTGTTTTGAACGGGCATACTGTGAAGATACAATTAGGCAATCATGCCATTGTTACCATTCTATATTTATTTATTTAGGGTCTATCATCTCTTTTGAAAGCGTCGGTTCTTTACCGCTTCATTAAATGCTGTCGTCTCCTCCCCGTTCCCTCCCATCTCTATTTAGATAGATTGGACGGGTCTTGTTAGCTTTCTCCTGGTGATGATGGGGACCAAAAAGTCATTTAAACATATTTGGCAGGCCATACATCTTCATGCTCTCCACTAATAATTCAACAGAAAAAGAAGACTTGTGCCTGGAGGCTAAATGAAATGAAATTAGGGCTGTGCGCTCCCTGTGGGCCAGAATCCCCTTGTCTCGCGTGATGTAAATGAGATGGGCATTTGAGCGGCGTAATCGAGACGGAGAAGTGATGTTCGGGGTTCTTCAGTGGAGCGCCGGCGTCTGAATGCCCTTAGGTGGGCACAGGCTGCTCAGTGCAAAACACAAGAAGTTTTGCAGAGGCGTCTCGGGGACCCAAAGTGTGGGGAGCTGATGGGCAAACCCTCTGGGAGATGCCACCCGTGCCTGGCCACCACTGAGTCTCCTTCTCCGGCAATAAACGGGAGAGAAACCACGAGCAAACAGAGTTGACAGGCGAGGGTGTTTCCATACCGGGAGAAATCAAACGCGTTGTACATCACGGCTGTTGCGGGAGTAGAAGTTGAGGTATAAACAGGACACGGACGTTTTTATTACTGTGCCATCAAACCCTGCCCAGGGAGATTTAAGGCATTATTGCTGGAGGGAGCAGTCAGTGTAGTCAAAGAAGCATGTAACCTCAGTGAAGAAATTATCTAAGCTTCTTGCTACGATAAAATTTATTTTCCCAGCATTAAATAAAAGGGGAGGATGTGTGTGTGGGGCGGGAGACGTGCCGGTCCCAGCACGTTCTGGGCTGCTGCCCGCGGCCACAGAGCTCTACTTACAGCTGTAAACTCTCCGTAGTGGTTACGGGGCTGGATGGGGCAGCAACTTCTTCTGCGTTGCTTTTATTTATATGAGCCACACAAATCTTGGGGCATTACTACCCAGCTCGTGGCTTATGGATAGCTCAGGTTGAATGGAGCGGGGCCAGAGGAGGCCCCGGAGCTGCTGCGAGGGCTGGAGCCCCTCTGCTGGGAGGACAGGCTGGGAGAGTTGGGGGGGTTCAGCCTGGAGAAGAGAAGGCTCTGGGGAGACCTCAGAGCCCCTTCCAGTGCCTAAAGGGTCTCCAGGAGAGCTGGGGAGGGACTCTTCATCAGGGAGAGGAGCAATGGGACAAGGAGGAACGGTTTGACACTGGAAGAGGGGAGATTGAGATGAGNTGGAGTGGAGGTGTTCAAGGCCAGGTTGGACGGGGCTTGGAGCAACCTGGGCTGGTGGAAGGTGTCCCTGCCCAGGGCAGGGAGTGAGGCTGGATGATCTTTAAGGTCCCTTCCAACCCAAACCATTCCAGGATTCGATGAATGGCATGCTCAGTGCCAAGCACAGCAGGGAACCGAACTGCCCAAGAGTGCTGGCTGCCTCTTAACCAGCTGTATTAAATTATAATAACCTCGTGTGCATCAGGATTTTAGCTTGGAGCCCCAGTTTTGTGTACTAAATGCAGCCCAGCAGCCAGGTGGCCATCGGGGGGCTCAGGTGCCCCGGGCAGGCTCTGCCCCCGTGGTGAGGTTGGCATCCCCCCCTCCGACCTTGAGCTCTAAGAGCATCACTTGCCGCTGATGGCAGTGGTACTGTTTTGAGGTGTTTAAATGCAAAGAGACACGTAACATCAGTGTAACGCTGTTGGAGCCAGTGGAGCTTTTCTGATGTACAACCAATGTATGTCTAAAACGAAACTCAGGGCTGCTGTGCTCACCTTTACACGTGGATGGGAAAGCACCCGTGGCCACCGAGCCGCTATCACGGGCAGTGATGCCAAGTGGCCTCTTCCACAATTATTTTTGCTACTGTGAACTAATTCCCAATATTGTGTCGTCGATATTTTTTCTCCTCCTTCCATTAAACTCTTTCTCCACCGCCCTCCATTCTCGGGCTCGGTGGCTTCAGCAATGATTTGCCGTTTAAGGATTTGATCCGCTTGTAAAAAGCTCCGTGACAAAAAAATCCCAACTCCTTCCAGGCGTCAGAGCTGATGTCAGATTCAGCAAACTCTTTTACAGGTGTTTGCGTGGTTGTAAAAAAAACAACATCAAAAAAAAAACCCCACACAAGCAGAACCCTGAAATTAAAATGACAGCACAGGAGAATAAAGGTGTAAGAGAAGGGGAGTTCAGCTCTGTTGTCATTGCAGAAACTTCATTATCCAGTTATGGGCTTTGATATTGCTATTGATTTCACATAGAAGATACTCAGATACTACAGTGATGCGAATCATATAAAACCCTAAGACAGATCACTGCAAAAATATAATAAGGTGGTGGTTACAGCTTACATTTTTAGTGAAAACTTCCACTAATAGATAGAAGTCTGTAATAAAATTGCTCCTTAAATGAATTATTATTCGGGAAATTTCTGATTAATATAAATCCCCATTATGTCATACTCCAATTAAATTAGACAGGATATTATTTTATGTGAGATTGTAATTAACTGAGCTGGAATTTGGCCAAGTAGCCATAATTTATACCTGGACTGTGAAGAGATATATGAGAATTTCAATATTTACAGTTGATCGAGAACTGCCCGAGTTTTCCATTCATCCAGAAGACAACATTTTGCCTTTCATTCACAGTTAATACAGTAGAACTGACTTAGGACTCCTGTGTGGCTCCTACCTTTAAAGTTTACCTTCCTGCAAATATTTCTGTGGCTGTGAAACGTCACCTACGTGTTTGTTTAAGGGGTGACGTTTCAGCCGAGCTAATTTTTTTGGGGGTGGTAAGAACAAAAAGGTGATGGCGCTGTTTTGCGCAGGGGAGATGACGCTGTGCCCCCGCGTGTGCCGCGGAGCAGCGCGGGCGGCTGAGAGCCGGCGGGAACTCAGAAAGATAAAAAGATCTCTGGAATCGATACTTTTTGAATTAGGTTTCTATTTCGTAGGATTAAAAATGTTTCGTGAGTGACCCAGAGGAAAAACGGAGACCGGAGGCAAAGTAGAAATTATTACTGTACCTAATAACTTCCAGGTGTCCAGCAGTATTTTGAGTAAAAGGGTGAAGCGCGGGTTTGCAAGCGTTATATATTACGAGTTTCAAAGCGGTGGGTTGGGTTGGGTTGGGTTGGGTTGGGTTGGGTTGGGTTGGTCGGTTGATTGTGGTTTTTCTAAATTGGTGCAAAAGCCGCATTTGCTGGAGAACTGTGGAAGTGCATGCCCTCTTCCTTAGAGATGAGTAACTTTATAAACATGATTTTTAGTGCTTCTGAAATGGGAAGAACATAGCGTGTTTTCTAACGTAGTTTTAAATCATTCTAGCTGGAGGCTTAAGGCAAACCAAAGGTGTTATGTAGGAGTATAAATAAGTGCACAAGGTGGTTGGGCACGGCAAGCCGCTTATGGATCTGTACGGGACTTCATAGATTTGTCACGGACTTAACATTAATAACAGCGTAATGTAGTTCAAAGTTGCCCATCATCACGGTATTTTCTTTCTCCGCTGTGGGTTGGCTGATCCATCGTGGCAACGGAGAGGGGAAGATTCTTGAAAACTCCCGTGTTTGCATGCGTTTCCTGATGGTGTAAAAGTAGTGCCTTGCGTAGGCCTGGAATGGGGTCACCTGGGTGGAAATGGCCATAGTTTTATTTTAAGACAATATTAAATATGAGAGGTCCGAGTCGTACGCCTGTCGTCAAAGCCGTGAGACCTGTTGTGCACAGCAACTCGTTACCGTCAGCAGCAGAGTCATTTTATAACCCCACAGAAAAAAAATAAACAAGATAATACTCAAAGATTAACACAAAAAAAAACCCAAACCCAAAATGTTAAACTTGTCAGCGTATATTTGCTTAGATCCCAGTGAATAAAACCCTTTTGGTTCTTTCTCTGTCTTTAATAAAAACAAATCCCCTTTCTCACCTGGCAGCTGTCAGCAATGGGCAACTTTACCCTTCAGATTATCGTTTATTGAATCTTCAAGAAATTGAATTGTTCATTATGTGTGTCAGCTGTAGTTTACCAGAACACTTCTGTCCCTCCAGGAAAGAGGTGATTGCTGTAAACATATAACTGATTTAGTCTAAAATTTTAGAAATCCAGATGCAGACCTAGAGCATGTGTATTCCTCCCTTCCATTTCACATTATTGTAGACAATTTATTAATATGAGTGTACAGCATTGACTGCCCATCCCCATAAAACAGATTCAGTTTACAAGACAAAAATATTTTTAGTTAAAAGAATCCTTTCTTTGTATGAGTATGGTTAACTTCTGCCTTTTTCTCCCCCGATACCGGTACCTCTTCATCCGAACGCACAGTTCTCGCCTCCGCGTTGGTATGTGCAGCTCAAACAACCAGACTTGCTCTCAGTCTCGGAGGTCGATGCTCTTTTCGGAAGAGAGAGATTCAATTTTTACATGATGTAATGCTCACGTAAAGACTTGTCCTCCTCTTGCTTCTCCTGGGGGTTCCCTCAGCCTCCGTGCCTGGGCGCCGCTGTTGGGCTGCGTGGGGCTCTTTCTGTTGGGCGGCGTAATTCCCGTTAACTTGGCATCGCTGCATCCGACTCCTCTCACGCGCGTTTTGGAGACTCGTGCGAGGACCGTCCCCTCCGCGGCGTGCGCTGGTGCGTGTTGGGGCGGGCTGGGGGCTGACCGTGGGACAGGGACCGGGAGCGCGCACAGCTTTAGCCCACCACCAGTTAGATGGTGCCGGTTCTCCCAGTAGGTGCAAAGATACTCACTCTCTTCCCAGCTTGGGTCAGCCTCCAGACCCGCAAAGCAAACACCACAGTACTTAACTGCGAATATTTAAAAAAAGATGACCTGATTTGTTGTGGGATTGTTAATTTGTTCTGTGGGGGACATCAGTGGAATCTATTTCAGAGTTGGGTGATCCCATACTCTGTACGACGCACCCCGCTAGGCTTATTGTAATGCCTTGATTCAGTGGAAGATAATATTTCGTAAGCAGCGTGTGGGGTTCCTTTGCAGATATTTTACATGAAAGAATATGACTGTGAAGCTGCAGGAAAGGAAACTTAGAAGGATTCATCTATCAGACCTGAAAACCAGTTAAAGATTCAAACCCCAGCTCGTTCAACATGGCACAATCCTTTGTTACTCTTTGACGATTGCGGAAGATAAATGCTGTGGCAGTAGCTTGCATGGTACGAGAAATCTTGTAAGAAGAAGGAAAGGTGGTTGGTGGAAGTCCCAGCAGGAGCACGTTCTTCGCAAATTGCGAAAGGATTTACGAGGATGAGGGGAAGGAGCAGAGCTGGATGCTCTGTGCATCAGTTGAAGGACTCGGCGGTCCCTCTGCATGTGTCGCTGGGAGCTGCGAGGGGAGTCCAGCGATGCTCCACAGGACATTCGTGGAAGACTTCTTTGTTGGAAGATGAGGATATTTATGCAGTGAATACTTTGTGCTGCTTTTGGAGAACTTCCCGGGGCTTTCAATAGGGCATTGAGCATGAGGTTTTAGGGAAGATGTTTTCTGACATCCTATAGTAGGTAGTGTGCAGAGATCCTCTGTTTTGGAGAGAAGCATCGTGAGGTTTTGTATGCGGGGCTGTAAACAGCCCGTGGCTGGTGCACACTCAGGCAGAGATGGAGTCAGGGTCTGTTACGTACCTTTGCAGAAAAGCCACCGTTGGGTTTTTGTGTGTGTTGTGTAGTGGTATCTGATACAATGCTGAGCAGGGGATGAAGAAAATATAATCCTAAAGAGATGAGATTAAATGGTAGTGGTGGGTATTGTGAGACGAATGCTCCCCTTGGGTTTTTTCGGGCAGCGTGGTTTGGTTTAGTGGTGTGTGCTAAATTGCGCTGCGCTGTGTTCCTGTGTTCCGCGCTGGCGCAGGGCAGTGGCTGGAAGCAAAGCCCGATGCCGGCGCTGCCGGATGCCGCGTCTCGCAGCGAGCGTTCCCATGGAAAACGGGTCCTCGCCCAGAGCTGAATAACACTGTTTACTCTCAGAAATGTACAGGTCTTCTTCCAGTTTATAAATCTCCGATTCTCAGTGATGTCTCAGCATCTTTGCGTTGCGTAGAACCTCTCCCAGCGCCAGCGGGATAACCGGTGACACTCCGTGCTGCCGGTCCGGAGGGAGAGGGCGAAATAATCAATTGAGGACTGCAGAATTAGCTTGGATATTGGCAAGGCGGACTCGGTAGTGGAGTTTAAAATCCCTTTACGCAGTTTGACCTTTCTGCTTGTGTGAGCAATAGGGACGCGCTTCAGCAGAGGGGGTGTGTGTCTGCGTGATAGCCCCAGTGACCCACCGGTGGTACAACAGCTGAGAGCACCTGAGATATGAAAATATCCAAAATCTGCCAGGGCAGGAGACCGAAGACGCCCGCTCTGAGGTGGCAAGTAAGATCTCAGCTCTTCCGAAATTTCTTTTTCTGTCTCCCAACCTCATTTTTCTTCCCGGCCTCCTTTGGACACCAAAAGTAGTTCCTGTGATGGAAAAAATCGGTTTAAGCTTCTTTTGTGTTGAATCAGCAAAAGGATTGATTGCATTGTGTTGAGTGCTCAGCAATGGAGGTGGTGAGTGCTGGGTTCCCAGGTGCCTGAATTAACGCTTGGGATGCTATATAGCCATCTGCAGCAAAATAATTACCTAAGCCTCCTATCTATGTGTGTGTATTTGGGGTTTTTTTTTTAAGTTCTTTAAGAATTCATAACGTTAATATAGCAGTCTTCCACATTCTTCCAAGACATTCTGTTTAAACCTTCTAGACAAATGTTTATTTTGCAGGTGTCCATATCATGTGTGCTCTGTTAAAAACGTGTGGTGGTGCAGAAGCAGGAGCTGTGCACGTGAAGCAGCTGCCCCAAAGCGCCCGCTGGTGGTCCAGTGGCATTGTCATTTCATACATTAAGCACTGTAAATCTTGTAGCACAAGTTGTTGGTTTATTTGGTCAGAATTCTTCGCCAGGTATGGAGAGCAAGCTGTTTTCTCCTTCTCAGCCAAGCCCTGATGGTGAGAGCCTCCAGTGTAACCCACAGCCGCTTTCTCGCTGCTCTCTCATTCTGGGACGGTACAGCTGCTGTAGGACCCTGTGTATTTTTCTTATCTCATGAGAAACATTGCCATTTGGGGTAAATATTACGCTGTTGCTAATGGGCTTAAAATTCATTTCAAGTTTTCCAATCACATATTTCATTTATTTCGTGACTGTGAAATGACACTGCGGAGAGCAAAGCGGTTGGCTGGCATGCGCCGAGTTAGGAGAGGGTTCGCTTCTGCATTTTCCATTTAAACACGCAAAATTAATTAATGAGATGAAAGTTGCTCTTGTTTACTGTGAGATGCCCTGCATTTCTCTGGCTAAGATCTTGATGAGAAGCTGGGGAAGGACTTTTTACTGGGGCATGTAGTGATAGGACGAGGGAGAATGGCTTCAAACTGGAAGAGGGCAGGTTTAGATTGAACATTAGGAAGAAGTTTTTCACTTTGAGGGTGGTGAGGCACTGGCCCAGGTTGCCCAGAGAGGTTGTTGAGGCCCCATCCCTGGAGGTGTTCAAGGCCAGGTTGGACGGGGCTTGGAGCAACCTGGTCTGGTGGGAGGTGCCCCTGCCCAGGGCAGGGGGTGGGACTGGATGATCTTCAAGGTCCCTTCCAACCCAACCCGTTCTATGATTCCATGATTCTATGAGTACCTCCCCCTTCTGATTTATGTAGCAGAGAAAAAAAAAAGGATGGTCACTAATGGCCTAATCTAAGAGATGCTGTGCTGACCTTAGGTGATGGCTGGTGATGGGTTTGGGAGTGGCTTTGGAGACAGGAGTACTTTGCAGTGAACAGCCTGTGATGGAGGAGAGTACTTAGTTATTTGTATCATGCTAGGTATGGCTTTTGCTGATGGTCATAACCACAAATAGCACTTGAAAAACTCCAGACAGCACACTGGTGGCCCCTTCAGCCTGCTCCCCCCTCACAAGCCTCCCCGCAGACGGCGTCTCTGGCTGGTACAGTCGCACCAGGGGTAAAGTAGATGGTGTTTGAATTGCAGGGGGAGCAGAGGACAAGCTGTACCACAACCCCACTTGAGGAACCGCGGAGTGACCACAGATCCCACCCTCCTCCCTATGGAGCCCTGGTGGCGTTGCCCTCTGCCGCCCGGGCTGTGCGGGATGGGGACCATTCCCCACGGCGCCTCCGGGCACGCGTGCTGTGTGGTGAGAGCTGCCTCTCTCTCCTACCTCTTACTTTAGCATCGCCTCTCGTTGTAGTTCACAGGGAGATTTTTCTTTCCGGCTTCAGCAATAGCGCTGACTGTCAGTGAAGCGCTGAGAGGTCATCCCAGCCCGCGCTCCTCTCTGCCGTTAAATAACTTTATCAACAACCTGGATGAGGGGACTGAGTGCCCCCTCAGTAAGTTGGCAGGTGACACCAAGCTGGGTGGGAGCGTCAGTCTGCTGGAGGGTAGGATGGCTCTACAGAGGGATCTGGACAGCGTGGATCGATGGGCAGAGGCCAATGGTATAAGGTTCAACACGGCCAAGTGGTGGGTCCTGAACTTGGGTCACACCAACCCCATGGACACTACAGGATGGGGCAGAGCGGCTGTTCAGGCTGCCCGGTGGAGAAGGAGCTGGGTATGAGCCAGCAGTGTGCCCAGGTGGCCAAGAAGGCCAACAGCACCCTGGCCTGTATCGGGAACAGTGTGGCCAGCAGGACTGGGGCAGTGACCGTCCCCCTGTACTCGGCACTGGTGAGGCCCCACCTCGAGTGCTGTGTTCAGTTTTGGGCCCCTCACCACAAGACAGACATTGAGGGGCCGGAGCGTGTCCAGAGAAGGGCAACGGAGCTGGTGAGGGGTCTGGAGCACACGTCCTGTGAGGAGTGGCTGAGGGACCTGGGGGTGTTCAGCCTGGAGAAGAGGAGGCTGAGGGGAGAGGAGGGTCTCTGAGGAAAAGGAGTGAGGGGGGGTCAGTCTCTTCTCCCAAGTAACAAGCAACAGGACGAGAGGAACTGACCTCAAGTTGTGCCAGGAAAGGTATAAATTGGATATTAGGAAAAAGTTCTTCCCCAAAAGGGTCACCAAGCACTGGCACAGGATGCTCAGGGCAGTGGTGGAGTCGCCATCCCTGGAGGTGTTTAACAGAGGGGCAGACGTGGTGCTGAGGGACACGGGTTAGTGGTGGGTTTGGCAGTGTTGGGTTGATGGTGGGACTCAATGATCTCAAAGGTCCCTTCCATCCTCGATGATTCTATGATTCTATGATTAAGCCCCCGTCTGGAGCCTCACTGGTAACTGGTGATGAAGTCTCCACTCCCCGTAGGCTGTTGGTGGTTGGAGGCTTGATGAAGGGTTGGGTAAAGAAGGAAAAGGTGCATTTCTAGTTATTGAGCACTTTGGCTTCTTCTACAATGCGATCTACAGTGCAGTTTTCATGTAAGTCAGATGAAAGAGAAAGTCTGGTACGTTGTGACCGTCCTTGGCATAACATAGGTCACCTCCCCTCTCGCGCCCGCAGGTTTAGTGCAGACCAAAGATCACCCATCTGCATTTGAGTCTGTTCTCACCTCTTGCAAAATCTGGTTCGAGAAACCTCTTTGTAAACGGCATCTGGTGCGCGCTGCAGCTCAGCCTGTCACTGCCGCCGGCTATTCAGGTGCTCCTGGTGCCGGGGAGGGGGACGGCGGAGCCTCTGCCAGCCACCACGGGCTGGTGGCTCTGGTGGGAACGTCCACCATCAGGAGAAAACCCCGGCAAGGCAGAGAAGGGAGAAGATGGCTTCTGCTGACCCGTGCTTTCTGTTCTTTGGCACGATAAGTGTTTTAGGACGGGAATAATTACTGATGGAGCATATGGAGCTCAGCAAAGCCCGAGGCGGTTTATAGACTCCTACAGTTTATATTGTAATACGTACGTTAAACCTGTGACATTAAAAACAAGCTTTTTGCCAATTAGCTTATATTGTTACTTTTCTACTTAAATTAGACAGGGCGCTGCTGCTCGTGCCGCGCAATTCAGTTAAAGAAAAAGGATTACAGTGGGTTACTGAGAGTTATTGCACACTGGGTGGATTTGGGCTCCGTACAAAAATACCCGTTGTGTTGTTCTAACCTGCTCTGTCCTCTACCCTTACTTTCCAGGACATCTGGCTTTAGGTTTGGGGTCTCTTTTCTCCGTGTCTCCTTCTCAAGATCATATCTTTATGTCCGTTTTTTCTTACAACGTGCCTGGCTGTGCCTGCCAAGCTCTTCCTTACTGCAGTGTAATTATTGAATTAATTACATACATAGTTTTGAAAAACAAAATTTCTTGCTGGTCCTCACTATTCGCTCCAGAGAGTGTTAGAGGGGAATACCAGGTGATATGGGCCACACTGTCAAGTGCATTTAAATGTCCAAAAAGGACATAAATATACGGTGGGAGTTCAGAATCACGAGAGCAGATTTTCAGTGGCTTCTCAGGGGGAGCAGGGGATCTGCTTGGGCATCCCTGGAGTTCATGGAAGGTGTTTGTCCAAATCTTTAAAAATTCAAACAAGGTTGAAAAATGAAGAATACATGATAAGAAATAACTAAATGAGAATAAGTAAACATCCCAGTTTATAATTCTGCGTCAACTGAAGCCACAAAGTCCTGCCCGTTTTTCAGCTGTTGATGAATTGTGGCAGATTCATCAAATCCCACTTAGGGCCTTAATATAGAGCTCTTCTGCTGTGTTACACCTGGAGATGGAGCGGAAGGTGTGGGTGTGCCAATGCCGGTCACTGATTGAGTTTGTGGATCAGAGGAGGGTCCTGGGAGTATGTCACGGTCCACTCCTCGGTGGACGCGTGATGGTTCGTTTCAGCTGTGATCTCGAAGCGCAAAAAGAAATGGCATCAGGCCCAGGGAGTTATGCTTTCAACACACAATCACTTTATTGGTTTTGCCTGTAAAGCGGCTTGCAATAGAAAGAAGGAAGAATAGGAAAGATGAGGTAAAAAGGGGGGGAAAGAGGATTATAGCTACCACCACGGGTCCACCGGCATCCCAATGGTCCCGAATCCAGAAGGCGTTCCGCTGCTTCTTCTTCGACCGTCGTGGTCTCTCGGTGGGGAAGATCTTCAGAAATTCAGTTGCTGAGGAACCATCTTTTATGCTAGGTAGCACACCTTGCTCCTCCTTGGACCCTCCTCCACTCCACTTCTGTCCCGTGGAAAGGTGCCAATCTCCGCCTGTCTGGAGTAAGGCTTCCACGCATGCCCGGAGAGGAGTGTCTGAGGCGTGGTCAGCTTTGGAGGCGGGTAGCTTCTTACCAGGAGGTGTGTTTTTATATTATAATGACATTATAATGAGGAAAGTTCAACTGAGGTTCGAGATTGCTTCATCGGTACTGGCACAGCCATTGCGATCCATCTTTCTCGACAGCAGTTCTCTGCTTTGCTGCTCCAGTAGAATAGGCTTGTACCAGGTACCGACACTGTTCGTACCTTTGTACCATGGTAACGACAGTGCTCCTACCTCAGTCCCTTCTCCAAGGTTTCCACATCTGATAACAACCAGCTCAGCGAGCCACTGCAAACTCATGTCAAGATGTTAGTCCAGGTTTTGGGGCCTAGTCCCTGATGACAATGTTGAGACAATACCGATCTTCTGATCGACTCTTACAGAGTACGAAGGCAGAGCCGGGCAGAGGTGGTGGGGTTGGTCCCAGCCCGCGATGGCGAGCCGTGCCGTCTTCGGACGTGAAATCCGCGTGTTCGGGGGGGTTATTCTGCGGACTGAAAAGAGGAATTAGAGTTCTTTGTTCGGTGATCGGGAAAAAAAATGTGCATGTCACAAAAATGCATTCACATCTTTATTTTTCATTTGTGCATGAAAAGGATCAATGAGAACAAATGCTCGGTGCAAACATTAGAGATGATAAATTATTTCAGATTTTTTTTTCACAAAGCATAGGAAGCAGTCGAGTAAGACCCAGCAGCTGACTGTCCCGGTGTTTCAGGTAGAATCTTAACACGCTTCTTAAACCCATGGCTCTTCCCCAGTCCAAGATACACAGAAAGAAAAATATAACTTAAGTTATTTCATCTCAAGCTGAGAGTTTTACCTTCTAAAAACCGACAAACTGATTTACAAGGTTTCTCCTGTAAGTCCCTTAAAGTAAATTACCTGTCACAAGGGTCGTGGATCCCTGTCTGCATGTTTGAATAAAACGTGTAACAGATTTATAGCATTAATAATGGGGCTGTCTTTGGAAAGCTCTCAATTTGCAACAGGAAGAGTGGAAAGATGGCAGTCTGGTTATTTAGCGCCTTGCCTGTCTTTCGTCTGAAGTTCTGAGAACTCCTCGGCTGCTGGTTGTTTAAATCGTGCTCAAGAGCATTGACCTTTACTGGAAAGCCTAAAAATCCTCTTACCCGAATGGAGACTGAGCACTGGCAAAAGCTTTGGCTGGAAGAGGAGCGCACTTGGGGAAATCGGGTGATCCCATAAAGCAGTGCCTCATCATTAGATTTTTATTATTTTTTTTTTTCCATGACCAGAGGAAATGTGCCATGAAATCGCTGCTTCTTGTGCCACTCATACCTATTTTGCTGAACCGAATAATTTTATCAGAATCATAGAATGGTTTAGGTTGGAAAGGACCTTGAAGATCATCCAGTTCCAACCCCCCTGCCATACGCAGGGACACCTCCCACCAGACCAGGTTACCCAAGGCCACGTCCAGCCTGGCCTTGAACACCTCCAGGGATGGGGCCTCAACAACCTCTCTGGGCAACCTGGGCCAGTGCCTCACCACCCTCACAGGGAAAAACTTCTTCCTAATGTTCAATCTAAACCTGCCCTCTTCCAGTTTGAAGCCACTCCCCCTCGTCCTATCACTCCATGCCCCAGTAAAAAGTCCTTCCCCAGCTCTCCTGTAGGCCCCCTTTAGGGACTGGAAGGCCGCAATAAGGTCTCCCCGGAGCCTTCTCTTCTCCAGGCTGAACAGCCCCAACTCTCTCAGCCTCTCCTCACAGGAGAGGTGCTCCAGCCCTCAGATCATCCTCGTGGCTGTCCTCTGGACACACTCCAGCAGGTCGATGTCCTTCTTCTGTTGGGGCCTCCAGAGCTGGATGCAGTACTCCAGAAAAGGGCAGGAAGAAAAATTTTGTGACATGCCCAACTTTCCCCATCCGAGGAAGAAGAGTACATCTGCCAGTGCTTGTTTCCGTGGCCATCACCGTACGGGGAAGTCAGCATGCAGTAAAATTAACCAAATATTGTGGAAGAGCAGGAGCAGTCTTCAGCCCTGATAGACTTCACATGAATTCGACTATCCTCTTTAGCCCAACCATGAAATACCCTCAGGCCACCCTGGCATCTCCACCTCTTTGGACACCCTGCCATGCGATGGGACCTCCCCAGCCTTGGCTGTCCTTCCATAGGACTTTCCAGCACTGCTTCCCCTAAACGAAGAGTCCCTGTAGCTGCCCACGTCCCGGTCCGTAGGGGTGGTGGTAGGTGCTGAGCGTACGCGTCGCAGTGCCCAGCAGATGAGGTGGGAACACGCATTTTCATTTTCTTCCCTGATTCTTCAGTTGGCAAGAAGCTCCAGATCAACCGACTGACTCACGCCATGTGGATAAAATTTGTTACCGTTCCTGCAGAAATGGGAATAATGAAATTGCTATTTTAGAGCCTCTCTTTAATAAAACACGCTATCATCAGACTACCGTTGTGTCTCTGCAGAAATTCATAGACTCGTGCGTACATCTCTGAAATTAGACTGGAGCGCCTTGAAATAAAATCCTGCACTTTACGAACAATTCCAGCTGGGGCCTGCTCTAATGATCTTCTCTGTCAGACGGGGGTGAGTGTCACCGCAAAATAGAAGTAGCTGCTCTTCTGGGCATACAGAGGCTACTGTTTTATAGAAATGCGCGTCGCAGAGCCCGGGTGACACGGGCTGTGTATCTTACTCATCTGACAGGAGTTTACATTTCATTCTCGTTTATCTGTAAACAATCCACACAGCTCCGTGGCAAGTGAGAGATGGATGGAGTCACTGATGGGAAATTTAATGCGTATCTGAAAGGCATGCAGAGACATTCAGATATACATCCTCTTCTTTTTTTTTTTTAATCCAGATCACTTGCTAGAAGCTGGGACGAAGGCGTCACTCTCTTTTGATGAAGCGAAGGGTCGTACGTGGGCAGAGCTGCCTGCGAGAACAGGAGCGTGAGGTCTCAGAGCTGCTCAGCAGCTGCCATGAGTCCCACACCTAAGTTGTATCTTCTTGAAGCTATCAAAAAAAGCTCAGGCCGTGGCTTGAGGAAGCCAGACCTTTCCATCCTGTGGGAACGACCATCTTTTTGCCCATCTTTGGCATTTCTCTTTGCTCAGCTTCATTAGGTTCCTGTTGCCCCATTTCTCCAGCCTGTTGAAGTCCCTCCGACAGGTCAGTGAAGAGGAACGTGCACAAAGGGTTTCTGTCTTCTTCTTCTGACCACAAAGAAAATAAAGAATACGGTTCCGAATTTTGCCCGCAGACAGAATTGGTATAATTTGCACCTCGTTTGCTTTGCTAGAGGGTTTTGCTGCTTTATGTATATGGGAGTGTTTGAAGTAGATGATGTAGTTACACTGCGTTAGAAGAATCATATTGGTGTGAGTTAGCAAAATTTGAGAAAAAGTAAGCTGGCACAGTATGAGTCATCTTTATACCCGTATAGATGGTATAAACTCGAGAGGGCTTTTGCCAGTATAGGTGATGCGATAAAAAATTATGCTCTGAGCTGAGATAGTCCATACTGGTCTGAGGGTGGTCCTGTGCCATCCCCTTTTTGGCAGTGTAAGAACTCAATCCTAAATGAACTCTGAGGCGTCTTTCTGTGCTGGGCAGTGACTTTCCCAGCCCTGATGTTGGAGACTCACACATGTATTATCTACCTCGTAGCAGAGCTGTAGTTAACAAAAAAAGGTAAGATAAAAACAGACAACCTTGAAATTGCTAATAATGCATTCTAGAAAATTTTAACGGAGTACGAACATTAATATGATTGTTTCAACATCATTAATAGTCCCAAAGTAGTATTTCTGTATTGTGCTATTTAATGACATACCAGTGCTGGGTATTTTGGCTTATTTGCAAACCTCCAGCCACCTGGATCTGAATCAAAAAAAAAAACATTTCCAGTGGAGGTAGAAATAAGGCATGTGTAGAATACGAAATTTCCACAATTTATATTGCATTATTTTTAATTACGTTAGCTTTCCTGCCACATAATTACTCTGTAAATGTATTCCTGAGCAAAAGATGCATAGATTTGTTTGCACGGCTATCTTCCATTCCAAAACTGTAACGGTACTTCTTGGTGTGTTTTATATGTGCATAACTTAACTGGGAAATTTGTTAGATCTTTAAATGCAAACTCTAGTTCTAATATTGGTGTGTGATCTCTGGCGAGTTGAGGCTGCTTTCGCTGTTGCTGATTGCGTTGCTCAGTTCACGCTGTGCCGCAGATTTCACATGGAGCGCTGTACTGGCCAGGAAACTTTTATTTTCCGAAGAAAATAAGGAAATGGGACTTTAAAATGGATGGACTAGGAAGGTCACCTCCACTGCTGTTGTAGAAGTGGAAGTTCAGCGAGGGGGGACGGTGATGATATACACAATTAAAAATACAAAACCATAGAGAAGGATACACCTGGTGTGAACTTGCTCTAGCAGAGAATCAATCTGTTGATTCATTTTCTCAGTTGCACCAACTTCCAGCGCGTACGGTTGCTACAATAGGTTTTTATCCGAATGTCGTGTTCTGTGCAGCATCTGGGGAACATCCCCGCATGGCACCGTGCAGTAGTACACGATGAAGCGATACCCATAAAATGTGAAGTTTGCTTGCTTGGTTGATGTCTAGATTAAATTATCATAATTTAAAATTAGGCTATTCTAAACTATTAGAGCCACATGTGGAGCTGTTAATTTAATTTCATTACCTTATTACTTGTCCATTCAAGTAGGAGGTACGGTCCTTTCCGAGGAGTGTGACACTAATAATGTCACTACAGTGAGAAAGGAAATGAGCATTAAGATTTGGTGTGTTTTTTCTATTGATCCTTCGTTAGACGTTTTCAGGGGTCTGCGGCTAACCCGGGTGGGAGTCCTGGACAGCGGAAATGAGCTGCTCAGGATCTGGGAAATCAAAATTATATTTAGCATTTGCAAAGTCTGAGGAGATTCTGAGCCAACTTTCCTCTCTGCTCCCAGCGGTCCCACACGTGGCATTGTATTGTAGAGAAAGAGGTGAACTGATCCCTTAATCGGTACTCAGGCATGATTCGATGATTTTGCTAGAAAAGTAGAAATTTAGGACTCTTATGTGTGGGTGTCTGACCTGGGAACGTGAAGCGGTGAGAGGTGGTGTACTCCTGCAGGAATGACCTTGCCCAAACTTGAAGGCAAACCTTAACTTTAGTAGTCTGGGAGTTCTGACGCTACGTAGTTAACGGAATGTTACTGATGCCTGCCCTGTCAGTTTGGGTCTTGATCTGCTGCTGTAAAAGTAACACCGTGCTTTCTCCTGTTTCCCGTATGCCGCAGAGGCTTTTGAGATGCTTTACTTCATTGGCCATCGTCTGCACTTCCCTTTCTCGTCCGCGCTGCGCGGCTCCTGGCTGCTCTTTTCCTACTGTTAATTTGGCTAATCACAGAATCATAGAATTGTCTAGGTTGGAAGAGACCCTTGGGATCATTGAGTCCAACCATCTACCCTACTCTACAAAGTTCTCCCCTACACCATATCCCCCAACACCACATCTAAACGGCTCTTCAACACCTCCAGGGATGGTGACTCAACCCCCTCCCTGGGCAGCCTATTCCAATGCCCGACCACTCTTTCTGGGAAAAATTCTTTCCTCATGTTCAGTCTAAACCTACCCTGTTGGAGCTTGAAGCCATTCCCTCTTGTTCTGTCATTAATTACCTGTGAGAAGAGACCAGCACCGACCTCTCTACAGTGTCCTTTCAAATAGTTGTAGAGAGTGATGAGGTCTCCCCTCAGCCTCCTCTTCCTCAAACTAAAACTGTTCGCTCCCATTTGCCCCGGTGCGCACTTTTCCCGGTCTGCCTTGGGCTGTGCAAGCCTGTCTCTGGTTTTCCGTGTGTCCATGGAGATGGAGAGGGTTTGTCTTTCTCTGGTGTGGGTTGAGTCTGTCCATAGGAAACATCCACATCCTTCCCGTGGGATGCGGAACACCGCTGCAGCGTACTGGCAGCGTCGGTACTACTCTCAATTGCTATGGGATCTTGGATCCATTTTTGTTATAAAACTGTTTTATTCAAGGCTGTGCAATTAGAAAAGGAAAAAAAAAAAGTCCTAAATCTGTAATTTACCTACCAAGTAATGTGTGATATTCATCCCTGGATTTGGGGTTTCTCTGTACTCACGCAAACTAAATGAAAATAAAGCTGTAATATCCAGCGGGGCGTTAATGCTGAATTGCTGCTTTACATATATTGCTGGAATTTAAACACTACGCAAGAGCCATAACCAGAAAGTTAGAGGCATGCTCTGCTTAAGCAGCAGTCTGCTAATTAGATCTCTGAGCCTTGAAGTAACCTTGTCTGGGTTTTGTGTAGGTTTTTACAAGGAAAATCTTTAAAACCTTCCTTCGTAATCTAAGCGTTGAATTTGCTTCAAAGGGCTTTGACACAGCAGTAAAAAACACACTATAATATTTGTAATATTAAATTTACTGTGTGCAATAACATTTATCACTGTCACAGTGATTATCTGCCTCTAATTAGGAAAGAGCAGAGAAATCTATCAGCCCTCAGTCCCCACAGTGGGGGGGGGGGGCTGTTAACCCCCCGTCTAAACCCCGCCGTGGAAATAACGCCTTTCTGCTCAATCCGTGCGGCTCTCTCCTGACACCTGCAAGATGCCAGCTAACAGAAACTCATTAAAATGCATTTTTTTAAATTTCTGATGCAAATTACCGTGGAGTGTGCTTCATCAGTTAAAAAGGGTAAGTGCGTGCGTCTCGTTGCTCAAGCTGTGCCGACATCCCCACCCTCCCGAGCCGCGGTGAGAGGCGGCCGCGCGTCCCGGCGCGGGCTGTGGGACGGTCCGGGCTGTCCGGGGGTTGATGCCGGCAAGTTGCATGCGATGGTCATTGCACCAGATGGTTGTCCTGAGGATGAGGATGAGGACGCCGCGTGTGTTGCTGGTGCGTAAGTGGGAATTTGGGGTGATTGCAACCTGGGGTTCTCAAAATCCTCCTGGGACATGACATTGCTCTCACCCTCTGTCCGACCTCCACGCCTCCAGAGAAGCTGTGGCTGCCCCATCCCTGGAGGTGTTCAAGGCCAGGTTGGACAGGACTTGGAGCAACCTGGGCTGGTGGGAGGTGTCCCTGCCCGGGGCAGGGGGGTGGGACTGGATGATCTTCAAGGTCCCTTCCAACCCAAACCGTTCCATGATTCTACAATGACCGTGGAGGTCCGGCCAGCATCGAGTGACATGGTGTAGTGCCACTGACTTGCTAGGTAGAATTAGAAGCAACACTTTGCTTCTTTCTACCTGTAATTTCCGTACAGTTATTTAGGCGCAGGAACTATTTCTGGTTACTTTCCGTTGCGGTGACTGAGCATAGCAACGAGGGCAGGCGCCGCGCTGCGAGCGTGGCCCGTGGCTGAATGCGGCGTCGCGTCACGGGAGCATCTCGTGGTGTCCCACCTTGCAGGACTGCCCTCTGCTTCCGTGGCTTCAGGCGTGCAGAGGGGCTTTCCCTGGCACTCTCTGGTTCACCACCAGATCCTTTCGATCCTTTCGTTTCGTTGGCGAAGCCGTGGCAGCAGCGATGTCCCTGCACAGAGGGACACATGGAGCTTTCTCTGGAGAAGAAAGCGGCGACGCTGCTGGAGAGCTGTGCATAAGCTCAAGGCAGGAGTTTGAGCAGCTGTTTAAAATAGATGTTTTTTCCGGAGACTACAAAGGGGAAAAGCTTTTGGCATCAGTTCGGAATGGCATTAACATGCGTGCCTTAAATCCTTCTGTGTTCAGCACCCAGTGGAGCGTTTACCAGAGATCAAAACCCACGCTCCTGAGACAGCACTTGTGTGTCCGTCTGGATCCGGAGGGAGAGCGCAGGAGCAGGAGGGAGCGGAGCGGGCTTGAGCGATGCTCAGGTGGGAAGGAGACACGGGAGCCAGCATGGTTTCAATAGTTCCAGAGATTTACTGAACAGGGTTTGGTTTGTTTGTTGATTTATTTCATTCTGCATAACCACAAGCAAAAAAAAAAAATACCCAAGGCTGTGCTTTGACAAACTGAACCTCCGTGGCAGCGAAACGATCGGTGGGGTGGGAATTGAGCCAGGCTTGCACTTCGTTTTGGTACCGCTCGCTGTTTTAGGAGAGGCAAGGGATCGTTCCTGCAGGTCTTCTCCCCTGGGAATGGCGTGGGATGGGGAGACGTGGGACCCCGCTCATACGAAGCTGCTGCTCGTCATTGTCCCAGTGCGGGACGCGGGCAGAGAGCCTCATGCGTGCCACCGAGGACTTCAGACCTTGCAAGCACCACTTTCGTCTCCCCATCGAGGGCCAAGGGGCACTTTGGCTCGCTTGGCTCTCCCTCCAGGCTCTCGGGAGCTGCAGCGGTGCAAGCCCAGCCTGAGCTGGTAGGTCCTACTGGGAGACGAGCTCTATGGGCTGCACATCACCGTATAGGCATGGCCATATGGGGATCCTGGCCAGCCCCAGCGAGCTGCCCCACCGAGCCGGCTGCAGCGGCGGGGAGAAGGAGGGAGCAGAGCTTGGGAATCCCAGAATCCCAGAGTGCTGGGGGTGGGAAGGGCCCTCTGGAGCTCCCCCAGTGCCACCCCCTGCCAGAGCAGGGGCACCTCCAGCAGTGGCACAGGACAGCGTCCAGGCGGGTTTGGAATGGCTCCAGAGTGGGAGACTCCCCCACCTCTCTGGGCAGCCTGTGCCACTGCTCTGCCACCCGCACAGGAGAGAAGGCCCTCCTCAGGTTGAGATGGAACTCCCTATGGTCAAGTTTGTGCCCGTTCCCTCTTGTCCTGTCACTGGGCTTTGCAGCTCGGCACGGCGCAACACGGCCACTGCCGAGACGGGGCTGCTCTGGAGAAGGTTGTTAGTGGAATAACGCCGGCTGGGGTGGAAGGTCGGCTGTAATATTATTTTTATACCTGGAATCACCCTGGCGTTGATGCGTCAGACTCAGCACATTCGTGTTTTGCTGGGATAGGTATTTCATTGAGGGTTAGTATAAGCTGTACCAGCAAAGCTCATTTTATGCCCCTATAAATGGCATGTGGACAAGGCAGATTTGCTGGTGTAGCTTATCATTGCTGGACCACTATCAGCAGACTTTTCCTAGCAGGCGCCTATCTTCGATTCTGTATGCCCAAAATACCTTTGAAAACCTTGGAATAACTTGCTGAAGGCCTTTTATCCAGCACTCCTTTAAGCATTTAATATTTCAATACCTTTTAATCATCCTAGTATTCTTATTATCGCCCACACGTACTGCTGTTCCCTGCGGTCTTTCGGGATGCGAGTCGACTGAGCGGGGGTTGATGGCAAACCACTCTGCTTCCACCCTGATGCTGGTCCCGGGTGCGTCACCCAACGCAGCGATGCCGATAGGCCATAGGGGTGTCACAGTAACGGACAAAACCCTGTTTAAATGTCCCTGTCCTGGTTTGAGGAGAGCAAAGCAAGGTATACCTCGCTCTTCCAATGGCTGCTAGGGGCTGAAATATAATTTATATTTTTCTGGTGTAGGACAGTAAGTTACATTGCTATATGAAAATGCCAACAAGGCTACAGTATTCCATTAATAACGAGCACGGAATAAATTATCTGCAGATGACATTTTTTAATTGAATTGCAATTTAATATCCCAGTAATATATTACAATAATAAGAATATTAGGATGATTAAAATATATTTAAAACCTGACCCAAGTGAAATGCTAAGATCCAGTGCTGGCTAAAAGGCACATGATGTATTTATGTCTCGTTGACTCTCAAAAATGGGCAGGTAATTTGGTGGTGTTTGGCTCTGCGGTGTCATAAAGTTCCTCTCTGATGTGTGCTTGAAGTCTACTTGTTGTCAGTTTTAAATGTTTCCTCACAACAACAGCAGTACTGGGGGCTACCCTGAGTGCAAACATAAGCTATAATATATTTTGCATATATCTAGCAGAATACATAGAATCATAGAATGGTTTAGGTTGGAGAGGACCTTGAAGATCATCCAGTTCCAACCCCCCTGCCATAGGCAGGGACACCTCCCACCAGACCAGGCTGCCCAAGGCCACGTCCAGCCTGGCCTTGAACACCTCCAGGGATGGGGCCTCAACACCCTCTCTGGGCAACCTGTGCCAGTGCCTCACCACCCTCACAGTGAAAAACTTCTTCCTAATGTTCAATCTAAACCTGCCCTCTTCCACTTTGAAGCCATTCCCCCTCGTCCTATCACTCCATGCCCCAGTAAAAAGTCCTTCCCCAGCTCTCCTGTAGCCCCTTTAGGGACTGGAAGGCCGCAATAAGATCTCCCCGGAGCCTTCTCTTCTCCAGGCTGAAAGAGTTGGGGCTGTTCAGCCCCAGCCTTACATAGGTTATGATAGCATGGAAAAACCTTAGTTTCTTCCCCGTTTCCTTTGGGAGAGGATTGGGCACTCAGCATGAGAGCCAAACTCCACTGGAGTTGAGTGAGAGGGTTGGTGTTGGTGAATTAGTTCAACTGGGTTTATGTTCGTTTAGGATTGGTGACTCTCCCTGGGAGATTTGCCTAAGTACCACAAAGACAGCCTGGGACGCACAGTTAGGAAGCCTGTTGGCTCCAGCGTGATGTAAATGTCTTTTGTTTGCCCTGGAGATTTGATGAGTCACTTAAAGAGACCAATCCTACGGAACTCTATAGTCCTACAATTCCATCACCCATCACCTTAATTACTGGCAGGGAAAGCATTTGGTGGGAAAGCTGCTGGTAGGAAAAGTATCGCAGTGGCCCGTAGCACCTGGTCTGTGTTAGTTCCCTCGTCAGCTTACTTCTTGTTAGCAGAAATGCAACAGCCAGTGGAGTCAAATACATATGAAATATATACTGTTTTATAAATATTTTGTATTTATAGAAGTCCTGAAATGGACTTGCCTGCCTGGCTTCAATAGGAATAAAGGGCACAACTTTCTGTTACCGGCATCCCTTAGGAAACTCAAGAACAATGTACCTCCGGTAGCACAGCATAGGCAATCCCAGCCCCTTCCCGCCCTCCATCTTCCCTCTTTCCTTTTTCCCTCCATTCGGTATCCAAACAGACCGTCCTCCATTGAGTAATCCAGGAAAACCGTCCATCGTTCGGCTTTTCCATTGCTGTGAGGTTCAGTCCTCGGGCTGAGAAGCACAACAACCTTCTGTTGCCACAATCTATTATAAAATTTATTATGCCTTAATTGATCTTTAATCGTCCCGGCTTGGTTAGCGCTTATTTATTACCGAGTAACACGTACTCCAGAACCCACAGAAATAAAACCTATTCCAGGAACGAAACTGCTGACTGAAGACTCCTGCTACCAGTCACGGGGGAAAACAGCACGGACCGAATCCCATTAGATGAATGCCTATAAAGAAAAAGCCATCCTTCTGTGAGCGCAAAGATAAAATGCAGTCATAATTTAAACTGTTTGATATAGTAAACAGTTAGAATACGCTTTGCAAATTCCTTACCGTAGGTGTGAATCACTCCCAATTCACTTACCGCACAAATATCAGGCTTGTCAAAGAAAAAGTATTTCCTGCACATTTCCAGTTTGGAATTCAATGGGTTTTGGGGGAAGCACGTATACTGAAGCACGCTTCAGGGGCGTATGACTGTGTGTGCATCAATATATCCAGGAGTTCTCATGTTCCTACACTGCGGACATCTGAAAGGCTACTGCAGAGGCTGCCAATTCAAGAACTTGAAAATCAACCTATGCCAGATTTACAGTCAGGAAGAATTAAAATAAATTGGACTGTGGGCAGTGGTAACAGCTCCAAACCACTGGTCATCAGCTGACTTTGAACAGTTGGAGCTGCAGGGGCAGCAGGGGGCTCTTCGTGCCATGGGGAGAACGGTGGGTTGTGTGGTCCAGCTGCCCCCTCGGTGATGGGTTTGGTGGAAAGGAGAGAGGGCTGGTTGTGGGGAGGGGAAGGGATACAGGGCTGGAGGTCATAGAATCATAGAATAGTTGGGTTGGAAGGGACCTTTAAAAGTCATCTAGTCCAGCCCCCCTGCCATGGGCAGGGACATCTTCAACTAGATCAGGGCGCTCAGAGCCACATCCAACTTGGCCTTGAATGTTTCCAGGGATGGGACATCGACCTCCTCTCTGGGCAACTTGGGGTCTCACCACCCACATTGTAAAGAATTTCTTCTTTATGTCTAGTCTAAATCTTCCCTCTTTTAGTTTGAAATCATCACCCCTTGTCCTGTCACAACAGATCCTGCTAAAAAGTTTGTCCCCAGCTCTCCTGGAGCCCCTTTAGGCACTGGAAGGGGCTCTGAGGTCTCCCCAGAGCCTTCTCTTCTCCAGGCTGAACCCCCCCAACTCTCCCAGCCTGTCCTCCCAGCAGAGGGGCTCCAGCCCTCGCAGCAGCTCCGGGGCCTCCTCTGGCCCCGCTCCAACAGCTCCGTGTCCTTCTGCTGTTGGGACCCCCGAGCTGGAGGCAGCACTGCAGGGGGGTCTCCCCAGAGCAGAGCGCAGCAGAGGGGCACAATCCCCCCCTCGCCCTGCTGGCCACGCTGCTGGGGATGCAGCCCGGGGTGCGGGGGGCTTTCTGGGGTGCCAGCGCACATTGCCGGCTCAGGGGGAGCTTCTCATCCAC
>VUYV01000010.1:1450751-1588630 GCA_008711295.1 Anarhynchus alexandrinus | reverse complement strand
GGTTGGCCTTCTGGGCTGCGATGGCACAGTGCTGGCTCATGTTGAGCTTCTCGTCAATCAGCACCCCCAGGTCCTTCTCCTCAGTGCTGCTCTCCAGCCATTCCCCGCCCAACCTGTAATTGTGCTTGGGATTGCCCCGACGCTAGAGTTCTCGAGGTCCTCACGCATTACAGTACAAGGAATTTTCTAGGGTGGAAATAGATAGAAATTTCTAGATGGACATAATCGGATTTACTGAATTATTTCACTACATATTTGAGTCGGTGTCTTTGGTCTCTGAGTATAAAAATCCGCTGGTAGTGGCAGGTTTCAGCGAGAGCCGGAGTGAATCCTTCAGTCGCCGCGGACGGGGACGGCTGATGGCATCCTACCATTGAAGTGCCAGCCTGCTCCTCTCTAGGAAATCATTATGACTAATTACACACTTTAATTATAGCTCCTCTCAGAGCCTCACATATGCCCTTAAACTACAAATCCTTGACATCCTGCACAGGGTGTTCCTCTGCCTGGTGGTGATTTCAGGGGATTTAACTCAGTTTATAATCTCACTTCGGCTTAAGGCTCGAGAGTTGGAAATAAGCTGAAGGGAACCGCTGTTTTCCATAAGAGAACGTCCTTGGTCTGCATTGCGTAAACACTCGGACGAGCCCTGCCAGCCAGAGAGCCTGACCTTTTAGGGTTACAATTAACTCCCCTGCCACCCGGCCTTTTATTGCGGCTTTTCTGGTGGGCCAAAAAAAAGTTTCAGCGCTTTAATTTGCGGAAAGCCCGGGAGCTGAGGAACGCCACAGGGAAGAAAAGAAGCAATCACGGCTTTGTCAGCTGAGGGGGGAGGCTGACCCTTGTGTCCTATCAAATTTAGTCCTAAATATATTTTACCTTTATTGCAAAATGCCCTTCAGCTGGCACAAGGGTTCCTGGCGCCCCGAGCTAATGCATTCAGCAGCACAGGCTCTTTAAGGTGAGAATTGAATCTTGTTGCCCCTTGACAGAGATGGAATAATAGTGTAATGCAGCGGAGCATTTTTGAAATGCTAATACTTGCCACCTGCAACTTAATTTTATTTTTTTTCTTGCTGCCTTCTTTTTTTTTTTTTATGACATTTCACAGTCCCGTGGTCGCAATAGATGGATCTGCATCGTAAAAATGACACAGTGATGATTTAAGAAGGATAGTCAGTCTGAGTGAAACGGATGGAGTGCTTTAAGAGTGTCAGTTTAGCACCTATTACATAGGGTCAATGTTCATTTTCAATACATCATTAAAGCATCCTGCTAAATCACTCAGAAAATGCTCATGTTCTCCTTTTTGAGCCACCATGTTAGATTACAGGGATAATGAAGTGTAACTGCACATAAATGGCGGTATTACACAAGCATATTTTATTGTTTTCAGGGCCACTGTTTTAGGTTATTCTGAATATGAAACATTAAAAAATCCGCAATGAAATACTGAGTACCTCCTTAGGTAATAGTTCCCATACTTAGGTTTACAGTCAGCTACCAGCTCCATCAAATTTGATATCTAGTGAAGTCATTTTCCCACTCTATCAGTTTTACAATATACAGTGTTCACTAAACTAATATCAATAAAATCAAAACTGCCCTCAGCCTGGTAGCTAGTTCTTAAATTACATTAGAGAAGATGTATTTCTATTATTTCCAGAAGAACCTGGGAAGCTCAGTTATTTCAGTAGAAGTCACTTCGCCAAGGTCATTTGAAGTGCAAGGTGATTTTTGCTGGCTCCAGATGCTGTTGGCAGCGCAGAGTCCCAGCGACACCTGTCACGATTAAAATTTTGAATATCAGGGTCAGGTTAAAAATGGGACCTTGGAAGACAAGAATCGGGCCCTGTGAACATAAGATGTTAAATATTTAAATAAATCGTCGTAGTCTGTCGCTAACACTGCCCCTTCCCACAAGACGTGCTGGTGAGCGCTTGGTGTGGACCTGGCCGTGCGGATGGCGTATACGGATACTGCAAATATGAACTGCTGCTGTAGTGAAGCAGGGAGCACAACGCTGGCTAAAGCTGCCTTTGCTCTAGTCAGCAGAGAAAAAAACGTTAGGTTCCCCCAGGCTTATAAAATATTTATTTTCTTTTATTGCATTTTGTAATGGAAAACATGACTTTTATTTACAGAAAGGTGATGCAAGTATGTCCCGATGCGCCCGTTCTTCATCCCACCTAATCCAGGACATCTAACTGAGGGGCTTAAGTTAATACCTCAGTTACTTTGGGCTCTCACTCCCTTCAGCAGTCAGAGATCGGTACCTCTGACGTTCTCTCTGTTAAGTATGGAGGGGATCTCCAGTTTCAATGTCCGAACTTGTAGACCACATGTATGAGGAGTCATCTACTCCATTGGTTTGGGTCGTGTCGTTGCGGTGTGCTATAAATAGGAATGTGTGAAGGCAGGATGAGCTGTGATGTGGGACCAGAGAGTTTTGAGGACGTCGTTATGGGCAGGATGGGGAGCTGCTGGAGAAGAGGAGAGCGCCGAGAAGAGGGGTGCTGGGGGAGGCCGTAAGGGACAGCTATCCCAGAGGATGGGAGCAGGACGGGGAAACGATCTGGCAGGCAATGGGGCCATATTTTCAGGAGAAAAATTTCTGGGTTTGCCCAATTTTTTTTTCCTGCTGGCTTTTCCTTACGTAGAGCTGCAGTTGCCAAGGTCATACCATTTTAATCCCATACATCAAGCAGCTGAACGTGCTACAGGTCATGACATGGCAGCCTTTCTTCTAGTCTTCTAATGTTCTTCTCCTCAACTCTAAGTTAATGCAGATGTCCCCTTTGTCTGCAATGCAGACAGAAAGGATCGGCACATGGCAGAGCCATGAGAGGCTTTGCAGAGAGTGGGAATCACTATGGGTGGGCTCCGGGGTGGAGGGTGGACGCGGCGCAGATGAGTGGAGCAGAAGGTGGCACTGGCCGTTGCGACATGGAGCTGAGGAGAGCGCAGGAGCTTTCCGAGGCAGCTAATGATGCAGGCACTGCAGGTTTTTTAATGCTTCAGTTGGGAAATTCCTACCATTAACAAGACGTTTGTCTTAATGACAGGCTTACTTTAGAAAACGTTCAAAGCTAATAACTATACTCAATAATGATAGTGAACATTATTGAGTTTTCCCCATTCACCTGTAAAGGGTTGTGAAAGACTTCTACCCTACTGCCAATAAAGTCTTCTGCAGGCTACATACTCTGCTGCTCAGCTCCTCTAGAGCCAACTTCTTACCAGGGCTTGCAGGGAAATGTTACTTGAGGTACTGGTTCACAAAACAAGGAAGAGTTATGGAAAGGAGGGATACTTCAGTAAAGATTTTTTCCCATTTCAATGAAAACAAGAGTGAACTGCAATGGGAAACCGTTACGTGAAGAGCAGAGGGTCATATTCCTCATTTCTGTTCCCAAGAGCAGGGGGTATTTAAGCACATGATATTCCTTCTCCAGGACAGATTTACGTGGGTTTGAGCATCCCATCAGGAAGGGGACCATTTCTCCACTGTTCTTCTTCTAGGACCAGGTCCCAGCTGTGGTTCAAGGTTGGCACGAGTCCCCGGCCCCTCTCCTCCTCCTGTCCTGAGCTGTGGGGAATAAGCCCTTCAGCATGAACTGGGGTTGGGGAGTATTCTCCAGGCAGGGGGAACCTTGATTTGGGTCCAGGGAAGGACATTTACATTTGTATTTTTAGAGCAAACTGACTTTCTACAAAGTCAGTAGAAATGGTCCCATGAGCTACGGAGTTTGGTCCTGATTCAGAGACCATTTTCTTGTCCTTTCAATTTATTTTCCAGCCACCCCTTTGGAAAGAAGCCAGTGCTCCCTCCGTATTCTTGACTTCACTTAATTGCCTGAAAAAAAATATTTTTGAAGATCTGTTTGCTTTATTTTATGAAGCTGCTCCGAGTTTTCCAGTCCGCCCATATTTCCTTATTATAGCAGTCTCTTACTCTTTGCAAGTGGGGCAATATATCAGTGTTATCAGGTCTCCAATCCTTTCGCATTTTGAAAGTAGGTAGTCCTGATGTTTGCCTCTTAAATTAGTGAGTACTTTATTTACGCCCTACCCTCAGCCTTGCTGGTCTTGGGCCGGTTCTGGGGCTTCAGTCCCGGTTTCACAGGGCAGTGACACTTTGCTCCTTGCCACCGACAACTAGATACCGTAAGCAAGGAGAGAAGTCACGGTGTTTTGCGTGTTTTCTCATGGCATAATAGCTTTGCTTTGGTTTTCTTTCTGTGGACTAAATGGTGGTCTCAAAGGTTTCCGTTCAAAATAAATAAATTAATAAATTAACGCGCACGTCCTGTTGAGGGTTGCACATGACTGCAGCAATTAGCGGCTGCTCCCTCGATAGGTTCTCTGCTCGTGGGCTAATTATTTCACGTTTGTCTGCACTGAGCAGCAGCCGATTCCTGCAGCTGCAGTTTCTTGTGTCACGCAAAACTTGTGGCAGACAGCTCTAGCCTTCCTCGTGGTTTGCTCCGCTTCGAGACTCCAGGAAGCCTCTTGGCCTTTGGGGTTTTCTGTTGCGTGGAGAAGGGACCGTGCTTGCCCCAACTCCAGCATCGAGTATGGAGCCCCAAATTTTCAAAGGTGTTTGCTCCTGGCTGGCCAATGCATTCCCTCCTTCCTCCCTCCTGCCCCCGAGGAGGGCTGTCCCCGGGCCAGCACTGGCCATGGCTCGTTGCGTGGTTCGTGAAGCCAAGGACCCCGAGGGAACCGCAGCATCTCCGTGGGAAGCAGGAGTACGCACCGGCTGCCGTGTCCTGCAAAACCAGTCATTAAAGCATCTGGAGAGCAGGAGCTCCTGCGATAAATACAGCCAAAGAATTTAAGTATTACCTTGAGGATTACTGTACCGCCTGATTTAATTCTTCTGGTATTTTACTGACAGGTCAAAGACAAAAGTGATTCTGTTAAGAAGCACTGCAGTTGCACAGAAATGCTGCGGCTGAAGCTTTTTAAAGGATCATTATTCAATCTGTTGTATGCCACGCTGTACAGCCATCATATCCTCTAGCAGCGAGCCCTCAAACATCTTCTCTAAACCTTTGAACCGATGATTTGTATGATATGTCTTGTCATTTCTATGGCAAACCTTGTTCCACAAATGATCTCAGCGTGAATTAGTCAGAAGAAAACATTGTACCTCATTTAGTACAAACGCAAGATCCTGAGCACCGGCATAATTTGGTCGTAGAGGCTCAGACGTGGCCTGAGGGCTTGGGGACAATGGCACTCGTATCTCTGGGTCAGCATAGCTCTTCCTCTGGTGAAACCCACCTGAACTGACCCGGTTTTGGTCTCATTCATATACATCCCTGCATCTGAATGCTATGCCGCTGTAAAACGAGATACCAGGGGATAAAACTTTAAAGGTTGGTAATAAAAAGGTAATAAATGGGGATATACAATAGGCTGATGGGAAACTTCATTTATTTCCCTGAGTTACGGATGACCTCATAACTCATGAGTGGTGGAGCGAGGCGGAGTTATGAAAGTCATGAAAGGTCATCAATAACAAATGGAAATAAATGAGTTGGTCTATTGTATTTTCTGTTTGCGTGCATGGCCCAGTGATGAATGTGACGGCGATGTCGGGGTGATGAGGCTGGGAGGGAGCCCGGGAGGAGTGGAGCTGCCGGGACCCCAGCCCCGACCTGTGCGGGGAGTGCCCTGCCTAGGACACGGGGCCATCTTCTCCATCCGAAGTGGGGGATGAAGAAAAGCTTCTAGCTGAAGAAGGAAAGAGATAAGGAAGGTGCCAGCACAGCCGAGGAGGTGATTTATTGTCCTAGTCCTATAGGCACCATTGCCATGGGGTGGCACATCCCATTTTTGTTCTGGGAGAGGTATCTGGTGCACGTGTGCAGAGCGCACGCCAAGACCGAGCGAGGATCAAAAGACTCCAGCTATACCGACTCAGATGACTTATAGCGTAACGTAACGGCATGAAGGTGCAGAAAGCCTTTGGATGACATTTCTTGTGGTGTGAGGCTGTTAGTTCAGTGGTCATATATTTTAATCCAGCCCCCAGTCTCCTCTCAGACCGTTTTTTCAGGTTCATTGGTAATTGTCCCCACTCTGCCCTTCTGCAAACCCTTGCAGAAGCCAAGGTCAAACCATGGCATGACGACCACTGAGAACTCAAACCTTGCTCACATTTTAAGACGAGCGCTCCAAGAAGGCAGCTGTGTGTACGTAGCTATTCCACCTATAATGGGATTATAAAGTAATCTCGGAGAGGCTGGAAGAGTAACCTTGGGAAATAAGGCATGTGTCTGGTTCTGCTTCAGATACGCTGTGTAACTGCAGCTAAACAACGTCTGTCTCTGCTTCAGCTCACCATCTGTAAAGCAAGGATTTTTACGTTCTTTCCATAAAGGAATATTACTGGGGAGAGGAAAAAAACCCAACTATGAATTGTGCAGATATTCTTGTCCTGGAGAACCAGCCACAGAGCAGTACTCGAATGGAAAGTCACTGGAGGAAACTAAAAGAACAGTATTTTGATGAGTCAGTTAAAGAGCCAACACTCTTCCTGCTGACAGAGTATTGAACTTCAAAATTTGGTTAGAAGGCACTGTTTTGCTGACAGTACTGTCTTTCAAAGGACATGCAAAATCAACACCTGACCATCTGTAGTCATTTAAGATTCACCCATAACATTTTTTGTAATAGAGGGGTTGTTGTTCACCTTGACATCCTGGACAAGTGCCAGCTTCTCCCACTCTGTATTAGTCATCAAACATAAACTACTCGCATCCTCTTCTGTCATGAAATACCCTTTTGAGTTCTTAGACATTTGCTGCATTTCATGCCTCAAGAGCAAGTGCAGGTTTGCATCTTCCACTGCCATACAGCACACGGGAGGTTTCAGTGATATGGTCCACATAGTCCTGGAGTGAGGCCATTTCAGACCTAAAAGTCTTTCCAAGACCATGTTCACAAGAGACCAACCCATGGGGTTTTGGCAAGCGTGACAGCCGTGCTTCTCCTGGGGGTGGTCTCCAAGGACATACACGGCTGGCGTGTGGAGCCCTTGTGCCACGTCTCCCATTAATGGGAGACTGGGAAGGAGGGGTCTCCTGCCTTTTTACCTTCCAACCTGTGTGACCCTGCAGGAGATAAGCATGCTTTTTCCTTAAAGATGCAGCACAAATTTTGACGAGCACTTAATATCCTCAGGTATTGCGAGGTGAAGAAGCCAGGAGAAAATAGTTAAAGTTTCCACACTGCAGTAAGCAGTATTGCAGAAGGTCAACGTGAAATATTTCTATACCTCCTTGCTTGAAAATATTGGGGAGCACTGATTTACCTGGTTTAGTGTCCTTGGCTTTTCTCCTTCATTCAATCACTATTATCTGTAACCTGGGAATAAAGGCTCCGTTCAGTCTGAAAGGAGCAGTTCTGCCATGGTTTATGAATGCATTGTTTGCTCAAACATCTGAAATATATTACTCTGAATCATTAAGAGCCTTTTTTCACAATATGTCCCTGACTTCAGTACTTCATCCTTGACGTTTCCTATATAAGCATTGCTCTTGATTTATACTGAGAGTTAATGATTTGCAGCGCATGAGGTATAATGAGATAGCCGTGGCTTCGGAGCGGGGATTTAAAATTACAGGCATAGCTTTAACGTGGGGCAAAGAACAGAAGTGCCTGCACAGAACAGAAGTGCACACCTGGAGACACCACTGATGTTCTTCGTTTTCAGGTGCAGTCGTTGGCTTGCTGCTGGGGGACAGCCACAGCGGAGATGGGCAGAGAGCATTTCGGAGAGAGCTTGAATAGTGACAGGACCTGCTCCAAACTATTTGGCGAGGTTTATTGAGCATTCATGGAATCATAGAATGGTTTAGGTTGGAAAGGACCTTGTTCCAACCCCCTGCCCTGGGCAGGGACACCTCCCACCAGCCCAGGTTGCTCCAAGCCCCGTCCAACCTGGCCTTGAACACCTCCAGGGATGGGGCAGCCACAGCTTCTCTGGGCAACCTGCGCCAGGGGCTCACCGCCCTTAAAGTGAAAAACTTCTTCCTAATATTTAATCTAAACCTGCCCTCTTCCAGTTTGAAGCCATTCCCCCTCGTCCAGTCACTCCATGCCGTTGTAAAAAGTCAAAACCACCGNTTAGGCACTGGAAGGGGCTCTAAGGTCTCCCCGGAGCCTTCTCTTCTCCAGGCTGAACACCCCCAACTCTCACAGCCTTGCTGTGCTGTGAGCCCCTCCAACGAGCCAACCAACCACCACTTTGCCTGGAGGAATTTCCCTGGAAAGCTCATATTGCCCATGGCTGGGGGGGAGGTTTGCCTCGCTCATGGCAGCGCTGACCACCGCTGTCCTCTGCTCCTCATGAAACGGGGGTGGAAAATCACAGTCCTACTTGATCTGCCCTGGACTGAAAGAGCAGTGTCTCTCAGCTTTGGCGCTAGTTGGAGGCATTTTCATTTGTGGGATGTCCTTTTTTATAGGATCAGAGGCAATCTTCTCAGTTGCACGCGTTGGCATTTTGCTGTCTCACTCAGTGTAGCCTTAGTAAGGGGAAGGGAGAAGATAGTCAAAAAGATAGAGAAATTAGAGGTTTGGCGAAAGATGAAGCGTAACTGTAAGACAAATGAAAGACTACTCATGTGTCACCTGGTTCAAACAGCGTAATTTAGCTAATGCCTATTAAATCCCATCCACCTCGGATTAACCACTGCCAGAAACACTCACTCATGCACCTGGGGTCTTGCCAGAGACAGAGAAATCCCAAATACTTGTAGCTGAGCTCGTCGCCGTAGTGAACACATCTGAAAGCAGAACTCTGGGATAAGATATAAGCAATTCTTCCCACAATAATTTATGGTATTTTGAGGGGTTTTGGCAGTACTGCTCACGAGCAGGGAGACAAGGTTTGCTCCACTCAATGCAAGTCACTTTATCTGACCGCGCTTTGGTCTCCCATGACGTCTTCTGGAACTATTGCACATTTCCATTGCAGCTCCATAGGGCGTGAACCACTTTTTTTAGTGTATGTTTGAGGAAAGCTTTGCCCCGTGAACCCGTGATCGTGGATGGGCCCTTTTGGTGTGCTGTGTCTCACGAGCCATAGATAAAATCCAAACCAAACCTCGTCGGGCATCACGTCTGGTGCTGCAACAGTGTGGGGACTAACTAGCTCCATAAATTACCATTAATTGTTTACCCAAGTTAATAATAATACAGTTGAGCCAATTAAAAATGTAGGATTTGAGATTGCTTCGAATGGATATAAGCCACAGAGGACCGTACATCAATTAAAGTACTGCAGAAGGCTTTCCCTGAATGCCCTGCAGGTATGTGTTATATCGCAGTGAACGCATGTCATGTTACGTTTGTGAAAATCATTTCATAATCAAAGCCATGATTTACTCAATGGCTAATACATACTGCCCTGTACAAGCCAGCCACTGATCTTATTAATACATGTGCTAGCTGAAGGTTTTATATTCGAAATTTTTAACTTTGTCATTACCATCCTGAGCAGTAGCTACACTTTAATACTGTTTTCTGCAGTTTTCCTATCACAGAGCCATTATTTAGGTAAGATATTAGCAAAAGCAATTGAGCCATCAGCGCCGATGTTCGGCGCGAGATAGTGGCTTTTTATGATGTACTAATTTGTATCTGACCTTTGGTGAGTGAACGAATCTATTTTGGATGTTGCTGCTGTGTCTCTGCATAGCTGCAAAAAACAGAGGGGGAGGAAGGTCCGGCTGGAGCAGGGGAGGAAGGCTCTTGTTCAGGGGGGAACACGACGAGGAGGGACACTGCTTTAACCGTTTCTCTCATTGGGTTGGAGTGAGGTGCGCACGGACTTGCAGTCTGAGAGGATTTGGGGGTTTTTTTCTTCACATCGAGTGAATTGTTTGTTGGAAAAACAGAGCATCTGGTTGATAATATTTGTGACGAGCGCCGTGCTAAAGATCTTAAAAAGAAACTATCGCCAGATCCTCAATGTGATGAATATTGTTATTTGGGGCACTTGGCATATGGTGGCTGTGCTGGCAAATAATTTAGCATTAAACAAGCTTTCATTTGGCCCACTCGATTTCTGGGCTGTTGTAAATTAAATACAAGTTTAAAGATTGTGTTTGTGTTTAAGTTATAGACTTAACCAGCAATAATTCATTATATATAGTGCAATGTGCATTCCTCAAATGTTCAGCTTATTGAGCTGATTTTAATTTGTGATCATTAAATTTAAAAAAGGCATGTACCTACTGCAGTCAGCCTAAAAAGTCAATATTCAACAAAATGGTGATACCTAAGATTGTATTCCATTAGTGCAAGAGAAATCTCTGCGTTGTGGTCCGTAATCGCCTGCATAGGGAGGAGCTGGTGGGTAGCACAGAGCCATTAATAGCACGTACAAAGAGATAATGAGATACAGTTGGTGGAAATTGAGAGGGGAACAATTAAAAAATAGGGGGAGAAAAAGACCATTTTCATAGGAAGAAGGAATGGAAATGTGCTCATTATTTTAAATACTGTTGGTTGGAACGGATGACTAAGAACGTGTTGCGGGAGGTTGGCGTGGCAGGAGAGCAGAGGTGGGCTGAGGGCTGTAGGGGCAGAAAACAGCCCAAATGGGGCCGAGCTTTCAGGTGCAAACTTGGGGAAATACTTCTCAGGTTTTGGCAGAGAAACTCCCGGGGCGAGAAGCGGTGGCGGCCATCCCTGCAGAGGCAGGAGCAGGACCAGGCTTTTTGTCTCCATCAGCCTCTGCTGGACCTGGGAGGTGTGAAGAGGGCAGGTGTCGAATCTGGAGGCTGTGATGATAGGACAAGAGGAAATGGCCTCAAGTTGCACCAGAGGAGGTTTACATTAGATGTTAGGAAAAATTTCTTCCCCAAAAGGGTTGTCAAGCACTGGCACAGGCTGCCCAGGGTGGTGGTGGAGTCGCCATCCCTGGAGGTGTTTAACAGAGGGGCAGACGTGGTGCTGAGGGACATGGGTTAGTGGTGGGTTTGGCGGCGTTGGGTTGATGGTTGGACTTGATGATCTTAAACGTCTATTCCAACCTCGACGATTCTATGATTCTGTGACAGTGGGGAAGGGAGAGTGGGACCAGCATGGTCCGTGGGGCAGCTGGAGCTTGGCAGGGATGGGGGGTCTTGGCCGGGTCGGAGCTGGGAGCAGGCTGGAGCTGAGCAGAAAGGTGGCAGAGGGGCTGAAAAGTTCTTTGTGCCGAATAATCCCTCTCTGAGGCTGCACAACTCACATAAAGCCAACATGTCAAAGGTGCTCACGAGCGTTTCTGAAGTGGATTTAACAGTGAAGGGTGTTACAGAAAAATCCAGGGAGAAATGAATCATTTCTGCCTTCAGCGCTACATTTGAATAGCTGAAAATAAGGTTGAGGGTGTAAGATAAGAAAAACAAAATATTGAATAGCTGCTCCCTAAATAAGCCCTGTCCCTTATGTGAAAATGGGGTACGCTGACGGAATGCAGAAGGGCGCGCGTGCCACCGAGTGACGCGGGCTGTCCCCGCTCCCCTGTCCCGCTGGCGGGTCCCTTTGCCACCTGAATGTTCTTCTAATGCGGGGGGGGTTATGTGATGTGAGACTTATAAGCCTGAATGATAACGAACAGCTTCTATAAATCATTTTGCTCTGCAGATCTAAAAGTTTCGAGAAGCTGATGCCGGTTAGGACACAAAGCGTTCCTGGCCATGTTTGATTTTGCCGGCGTATCTTGCTTTTCAGTGTGCCTTTTAATATGATAGTCCGGGTGATTTGTTTTTCCCCGTTGCTTTCAAGGATGCGGCATTTATCATTCTTGTATTACTGGAATTTAAGTTTCTCGCCGCAGTAGCTGCAAATCTCTGCTTCAAAGTATTTTTGTGTAATTAAATTTCGGTTCTGTATGTGGATTTTATCTGTCAGCCTCTGAGGGTTTGTAATGAGAAATCCCCAGACACGACACGCTCGTGGGTATTTGCGTGGCCCCTGTTACCACGGCTGCTGAGAAATCTTTTCAAACGTGTTATTCCTAGAACGACCTGGAGAAGTCTTTCCCATGGGGGAAACTGAGGCAGAGAGGGGTCACTTTCTGGGCGAGGACTTAAATCCGCTTCTCCTGCGGCCGCCACCGCTCGTCCCCATCTCCGGAGCTCTCTGCAGTGGTTTCCACTCCGCCGCAGAAGCCGCCTCGGTGGCCGCATGAAGCCTTGTGCTTACCCCTTCCCTGCTGGTCCCGTCCAAACCTTTTGTTGTCCATCCCGCAATTCCCCGCGGAGCCCTAAAACCCGGGGAAAGGCCGAGCTACGCCGGCTTTGAAATGCTGATTCCAAATTTTGTTCCCAAGTCGCAGCTGCCTGCCAGGCATCGCGCGGGAGCGCTGATGAATCACCCGGCCCTTTCCCTGCCCTCGTTAAAAACCTCTTAACTGCAGGGGATTCGGCTCCAAAAGGTTTAACCGGGAGAAAACCTGCTCGTGACAATAGATGTGCTGATAGCACGAACCGGGGGGATTTTCTTGAGGTGCTCTTCTTCGCTCGCTGCTTTCCCTTCACCCTCCTCTCCAGCGGGAAACGCTATTTAATTACCTCTTCTTTTGCAAATCGCTGCCGTTCGTCTCCCCGTGTCCGACTTTCTCCCAAACTTTAGTTCGGTGGTTTGGAACAGGGGAAGGACGCGGGCGAGAGTGCTGATGCAGAAGTTTTTAGCGACTCATGTATTTTTAAAATACAAGATGTTATCTGGATAAACGTCGCCGCAGAACAACCTTGCCGTAACCTTGCATGGTTCCCCCTCACCCCCCCCAGCCAAATTCGCACCGTTTGAGCCGGTTCGGAGCTGTACATCCCCGCAGCCCGCATTAAATCTTTCCAAAGCCTGACCCGCCAAGGCGGGACGAGGAGAAATGCATCCTCGAGCCGCGCGTTGGGCTGAGCCCCGGCGTAGATGGAGTCTTTTATGTCCGTAATTGTGCTTCGCCGCCCGGCGGGCAGCATTTCCAAACCATCCTATGCAAGTCCCGCATCCAGCCAGAGGTGTGTGGCATAAATAATCTGCGTACACCCTATAACCACTCGCTTTTTATTGCGTTTGGGGTTTTTTTTTTTGTCCCCTGCTTATGTAACTCTAATTTACAAATGAAATGTGCTCTGCTTTGATACTGCCGGCCTGGCACCCGGCAAGCTGTTCCTAAAGGAAGATCGCCAAAAATCCTTTGAGAGAGGCTGAACTCTGACTTGAATGAGGGAGAACCCAAATGGACAGTGGCTGGAGTGGGAGGCGGAGGAGGGGGATGAAATCGCTGAGGTTCTGGCTTGGGACGGCGTGAGTGGGGCAAAGCGGAGTCCTTGCATTTATTAAGTATCCTATAGTCAGAAAAGATGCAAAATCCGTATCATCACCGCGGCTAAATTTGCAGTCATCCATAGAAAGAGCAATGAAAGCTCCGTGAAAAATACCGCTAATGCTTATTTACAGCCCGAAAGGAAATGCTCTCACTGATGGGGTTGTTTATGAACGCAGTAAAGGTGGGAATATGAAAGAAATAAATTCACCTGATTTTAAATGCTTGGGATTTATTTATTTTAATTTTTTTTTAGAAACCCATAATGGGGGGTTTAGAAGCAGTGTGGGGCTTTTTTCTGGGCTCCTTGTTTCCTGGCTCATGCATTTTTCAGCGTATCACATTCATTGCCTAACGCCGGCCAAGAGCTCAGAAGTGAAATGAAAGGAGGGTGAGAGATTGGAGCAGTTCGATGCAGCCATTTTTGATGTCTCAGTGGTTTTAAACTATATGCGAATGCTTCTTGAACCCCAAATACCCTGTGGCCTGGCTGGTCTCGATTTTCGAAGTAATTTACGTACACATTACAGCGGCTCCCACAAGTCATGCTGGACTTAATGGTCTGACAGTATTTCCATGATAAACCCTAGGGGTTTATAGAGCGGCCATAAAAATTCACTCCAGGGAGAAACTTGGCACGCCACCTCCTCCACCAGAAGCTATCTTTTTCTGCCTGAAATCAGGTATAAATCAGTTCAGCTGCTGTAACTTACAGAAGTTACCAAAAAAATAAAAAAAAAAAAGTTTAGTGGTTTCATATGGGTTTTGGTCCTCTGAAACACCGTAGTTTGAATATAGATAGTGGCTGTTCTTAAAAGTGTCGTTGCCTTGAAAGAATCTGCCCGTGCAAAAGAGTTCTCCGTTTCAAAGCTAAGGAATTTCTGAAGGACCGGGAAAAACTTTTTAACTCCTAGAAATGCCAAAATAAACCTTTTACCAGAGACAACTGTTGCTTTTGTGGCAGTGAAACAACTGATGCTAATTATGCCTTTCAATTCCAGTAGGATAGAGAGTGCCAAACACAGAGAGCAGCTGTAACACCTCACATCTGTCCCAAAAAAACATAATCTTTTTTTTTTTTCCTGGGAGTTCAGTGAGAGATTTTAACACTGCTCTTCCGTAGTTATTTAGAGAGAGGCAGAGGAGGACACTATAATATGCTTTTGACTCTTCTTAAGAAAAAGCGGCAAAACTTTTGAGCCCCATGTTTAAGTGGCACGACCACCAGAAGCAATTCGGAGAGCCCGTCAGACCATGAGCGATTTTACTTTTCAAATTAATAAATTGGCGGGGGAAACGCGTGGCTGTTACAGTCGAGGCAGGACGCTGTTGACACAACATGGGAATATTTTATCAAAAATTAATCATATCAACATTGCTCTCAATCTGTGGGAAATAGGAATTTAAAATAAAAACAAATGCATTTATGTAAACTGTTCTCTAAAATAGACTACTTATGCCTATTTACATAATGAATCCATCACTTACCACCCTCGGGAGATTAGATAATTAAGCACTGAACAACTTATATTTATTCATGTACTTTCAAGAATGAATGAATTATCCCTTTCTGCACAAACTAAATGTTCTCCCTCTGATTAGTAACAGGAGGGCAGTGATGGGATTTTATGATGGAAAGTGTGTTGCTTGTTTTCTTTAAAAAAAAAATAGAATACAGTACATAAAGAAGCTGCGTTTGGTTAAAAGTCAATATAAATGATTTTTAGCAAATTTATTACCTATGTGAACGCGCTTAATTCAAATTCATATGGGAAAGCTGGGCTTCTTTTCTCGAATGTGTATGATTTTTTGAAGGAATTTGTGTATAATTTAGATAAATATCTAAGCAGCTGTCTGAACAGAGTTTGCCTCTCCAGGTGTAGATGTTTCCAGTGCAGGTGGCTGTGATGGAGTTACTCACCTGAAGATTCTTTATAGTCAGTGTGAGGAATGGGCCCTCCCTGGGAGTAAATCACCCTGTCCCGGGACATGGCCAAGGCAGGCATGGCCACCCAGGGCCCCACGTGGGCTCTGGAGGGGATTGAGACCCCAATGCAGAGGTGGTACCAACCCCCAGATCTCTGAAGTTCGGGAGATGTGAATCCATCTTTCCAGCTTGGTCAAGAAACATCCTCGATTGCCATCAGCTCCAACTGCTGGAACCAACGCTCGTCCTCCCCAGGAGCATTTCTTCACTCTTCCAGAGGGCTCGGGGGAATATGCAGGTATTTTATAGGAGTGAGGGCAGCTTGGTCTGTGTGTGAAGTCCTAATCCCTCTTAGCTTGAAGCTGGACCAGACTCTGACATGAGATTATTTTTTGCCCCTTCATGTTAAGCTTTGTTTTATTCTATGTATTCTTATTATCTACATAATCAACTACTTTGAGCAACCTGATCTCGTACAGGATGTCCCTGCCCATGGCAGGGGGTTGGACTAGATGATCTTTGAAGGTCTCTTCCGACCCAAACCATTCTATGATATGTCAATGATAGTGTATAATGGACACAGTTGCTGAAGAAAAGTAAAAGGCGTTGTAATATTTAATTGTTTCAATAGCTGCTTTTCTCTTACATTTAATCTAAAAGTCGTGACCACATAGACTAGAAGAGTTGTTCAGCTTGACAGGGATGAGAGACAGGGTCGTGTCCTCTGGCACCACACCAGGGCTGAATATCGCTGGTGATTTGCACACACTTATTCTGAATTCCAGGACAAGACAGGTTTTAGCTTCAAGTGCAAGGTTGGGACCTACCTCGGGCAGTCAGAGCCTGTGGCCTTCAAGAGTAATGACAGAAAAGGGCTTGAGGTACTAAATTCTTTCATGCTGCTAGAAATGTGATTGTGCCTTTTTATGACTTAGAAAACAGCATCACTAATTTAGTAGAGAACTTACAATAAAATGCTTCCTGAAGTAGCACGCCCAAGGTCCTGAGGATTTATAAATTACATTAAGAACTTGAATTACTGCAGTTACAAAATAGAGCTGAGATGTGAACATTTCTACTTAGCTTCAGAAATAATTTTATTATTCACATTAATTAAGCTTACAAGCCTCAGAGCCATGCTGCATTGTGGTACTTCTTTTTGAGGGAAACCAAACTCCTGAAATGTCCCACGGAGGCCAGCTGGGCAAGGGGGGTGACACCAAAGATGGCCAGAGGCAGAGCCAGCTCTTGGTGGTGTCTTTCCACAGGCTATAAAGCCAGAAGCCTCATCCCGATCACCTGCGCTGAGCTGATGCAGGAGCTGTAGGAATTCTCTGGGTTAATTAATTGTGAACATCTTTAATCGTGTTCATTAACAGCTCTAATGTTGTTAATTAATAACATAAACATTTTTAGTAGCATGACTGGCTTTCCTGCAATTCTGCGTTGGTGTTCAGAAAATGGCGTTTTCTTTTGGGGCTGTCTGATGGATCGTCCTTTCACCTGACTCGGGACAGGTGAGAAGACAGCAAATATGCCTGGGCAGGACTGGCTTGGTCGACCTTAATAAGCAGCGAAATGAGACAGCATGGCAGCATTTCTTCTGGAGATAGTCCTAAAAGCAGCTGGTGTGACAGGTCTGCGAAGGCACGCGAAGCCAGGGTGATTTGTGTACCAAGGCTTTTATTAATTCATTTATTTGGCCTATAGAGTAGGGTAGAAACTAAATCACATGCTAATACGAGTAATTTATAAGCATATTATACAGTGCTTTGCAGATTCAGACCCACTGTGAACTGCCCTTCATTCTTTTAATCTCTCTCTGCAGTGACTAATTAGATGACCACATCTCTTCCCAGCGTCTCCCAAACCGTGTCACCAGAGTCACTCTTTGGCTGGCCCAATCTCGTGTTCAGTTGTGTGGTTATAAATACATCTCACCTATAACACGGTCATTTTAAAAGCCATTAGCTGCAGTCAGCTCAGATTTAAGAGGGTCTTAAATTTCTCTCCCCTCTCTATGCACAGCCAAATACATCTCATCAAAATTATTGGGGGCAAAAATAATTATAAAAGGTATATCCTGTTGGGTTTTTTTTCCTCTGATCCATTAATTCTTTTGATTTTCTTGATTAAATTAGCTCTCACCTGAGAATGTATTTGGCTAGAGAAGACTCTTTTATCTATTGAAAGAAATGCTGAAGTCCCATTGACCTTCGTGCTGCAATATTGGGCCGCGATGCAATAAACGGATTTCACTAACGCAATGCAGTGCACAAACACAGCTGCAGGAGGTGGGGAGTGGAGTGGAGGCTGAAGTTTCCATCCCATTAAATCAATCCTGACTTGAACCGCTGCTGGAGAAACACGATGTACTTAGGGCTGCGTTACCCATCCTCCAGTTCACAAACGAAAGGTCTCTTTGCTCAGGAGCATTAAGTTGGGGGGCGCGAATCTGTGCTTGAGACTTTCTTTGGAAGTCATCCTTCCGTCGCTTCACACAAAGGTACGTTTTGGGTCATTGTCTCCTCACTGAGAGCAAGTTACAGGATTAAAAAAATATTGCCTCGTCCCCCAGTATGGTCAGTTGCTCCGTATTCTGTTTCAGCAGGGCAAGATACCCCTGAACAAATGTAGCAGTGATTAAAGGTGACAACAACGTATTAAAAAGTATATATTCTTTAGATTTAAGGGAAAAGATCTAATTAACGATATTAAGCACTTTTTAAAGTGTGAAATCTGTTTCTGTATGTAGTGTAGCGTGAGCGCAGGCAGGCAACCCACATTTCCTATGTAAATTATCTCCGCGCAGCGCTAAATCAATGAGTTTTTCCTCCGTAGATGCTCATTCCAGGTTGCTCCTTATAATGACCTCAATTATACACGTCTTCATTGTGAAATTATGATTGCCTTCGGCGGGCTGCAAATGACAGCAGAGGAAGAAAAGATTTCGGTGATAAAACAGCCCAACAAGTGATACCTGCCGGCATTAGCATGCGCAGCTCGCAACGGCGCGCTGCGGCTCCAGCTCAGCACCTTCAGAAATAAAATGGGAGCGGAGGAGGGGCCGAGGAAAATGTTTGACAGCATCTCGACGTTTTTAAACAAGAAAAGGAATTAGTAGGATTTCATGTTCTCAAATGGGTGGCTGTGGGACCCAGTGTTGCAAGAAATTGGATGTAAGGACGTGAGAATGGCTCCACCTGGGTCACCCGCGGTCCATGGTGCTTCGCGGCCTCTCTCGGACTGAATGTCATAGGGGAGAGAAAAGCTGTGGGAGACAGGACGGAGCCATCCTTCTCCTCAGTAGCCTCTCGGCACTGACCGCGGGCATGGAGGGGGTGATAGGACAAGGGGGGATGGCCTTGAACTGGAAGAGGGGAGATTTAGGTTAGGTATGAGGAAGAACTTCTTGGCTGTGAGGGTGGTGAGCCCCTGGCGCAGGTTGCCCAGAGAAGCTGTGGCTGCCCCATCCCTGGAGGTGTTCAAGGCCAGGTTGGACGGGGCTTGGAGCAACCTGGGCTGGTGGGAGGTGTCCCTGCCCAGGGCAGGGGCTGAGACTGGATGATCTTCAAGATCCCTTCCAACCCAAACCATCCTATGATTCCATGATCCCTCCCCCTCCTGAGCTGGGGAGAAAGGTTTGAAGATGGCTCTGCCCTCATTCCTGGAGCTGCACAGTTGTCAGGTGCTGAGCTGCTGCCATCACCACAGAGTTTGCAGTGTCCTGGCTGCCTGTTACTGACCTTGATTTTGTTCTGCATTCGGTGCAGTACGTGATGAAAGATTACTCCCGGGGCTCTGACACACAGACACGGTTACACCCGTTCCTTCGTAAAGGTGGTTATTACGAAGGCTTTACCCCTGTCTTGAACTATTAAAAGTTGAGTCAAAAATGATAGCATCTCATTCTCTGATGATACCATCTCTCCCTGATGGCAGAGTGGTTGGCAGGAGCCTTTATTTATTTCCAGCTGGAATAGAATCATGGAATGGTTTAGACTGAGGACTTGCTTCAGCTGAAGTCCCAGAGAAGAGTACCAGGTTTGACATGACTTGATAAATGTCATCAGCTCGGACTGGTACTGGTTGAATCTATTGAATATAGAAAGCTGTTTTGCATGCATCATCCTGCAGAATTTCCAAATGAACATAAAATTGCTTGATTTTAGGACCAAATTCCATTCCAGCCTGTGTTCCGCAAGTGAGCGCGCTTTGAATATTGCCCATTTGTTCTGTTCAGTTTTATACTCGTGCTAAAAAAAATCCTTTTATCTCCTAAAGGTTTTTAAAAAGAAAACGAACAGTGTTCAATACTTAATCTAGAGGTTCTACACAAAATCATTATGGGGACTTGAATAATTTGTACACATAATCCAACTAGCACCAAGTGCGTCTCAGCTCTATAATTTAAGTACAAGATTCTGAGTTTTTAAAAAGATTTTTAAAAAGCCCAACCCTTGCATCCTCTTGGGGAAGCTCTGTTTCCTCCCCGATGCACCTGATGATGTAGTGAAATCTTTTCTATTGATAATGATAAAACAATGGCTAAAGCCACACAAAATAATCCTGTGTTAGTAAGAAAAGCTTTTAGATGTTAATAAGATGCCCTCAAACATACTGGTAATAATACGCCCTCAAACATTGTCCATAGAAATGCTCAGAAAAGGGGAGGGTGTTTATAGTGTTAAAGTGGTGTGTACTAATTACACGCTTTAGTGTAAAAAGTCATCTCTTGGCCTGATATAGCTCATCCAAGAATGAAAGGTGTCTTCTTAATTAAAAGTTGATGTATTTTTCATTAGCGTGCTTCTAAAATGTAAAACCAAAGCCTCTTGAGCTGTCATTTGGAAGATGGGCAGGGAGCCTTAAATTCTGCTGCAACGAAACGCTCCAAAAATGTTGCTGGAGAGGGAGCTGGTGGGAGCCCAGCGTGAGCCAGGGAACGCGAGGCAGCGTCAGAAACAGCAGAGGGAATTAAGGAAAACAGCAGTAAGATGAAAAAGCAATTCTCTTGTAAATGAATGACCCTCTGTTTCATTTCTCCTCAAGAAAAGATGTCCTCATTAGCCCTACTCCATGCTACAAATTATTGTAATTATCAGTTCTTTATCCTGTCAAGTGCACTCCAAATATTTTATTCAGAAATGGAGCTCTCTTTTATGCGGGAAATAACGATGTTATTCGCCCCTGTGTGCTGTTCACATGCTTCAGGCTGTGGGATGAGGATGGTGGGATGGGACATCACCACCCCTGTGGTCCTGCACTGCAGCGGCTCCCAGCTCCTTCCTCCAGCAGGTACCGAGGGCGACGTCATTTAATGATGCGTTATCTGTTCCTGGCTATGCTGCTAACCTGCTCAGTGACCTTGGGTGGGTCATGTTCTCCTTCCCTCCCCAATCTTCCTCCATCTCCCTGTTTGGATTTTAAGGTTTCAGGTGCAGAAACTACTCGATGGTCTGACTGGGCCAGGCCCTCTTCTCATTTGATGCCCACGGGAGCCACCACAACCCAAATAATGGCAGCGAGTTGGTCAAACATTCCTATTTTTGATCAACCATATATCAAAACTATGGCTACCGCTTCTTTTCCACGGCTTGTGCTCTTTCTAAAATAGCGTTAGGCATATTAACCGGGAGAACGGCGAACCGCTCTCCGACACGACGTGCAACGCTGTATTGATCTTTGCAGCCCGAAGTTGGCCTCACATCTACAGCGGCGAATGCAATTTGTGGCACATTCAATTAACTTCTCACTACAGGTGGGAGAAGCAGGAGGAGAAAGGATGCAGAGCTGTTGGGGTACTGCTGCACAAGCAGTTTTTGCACTGGACGTTCACAATGAGTTGCGAGAGCAGCGCACTGAAGCGAGTCCTTCCAGACGTCCTGAGGCTGCTGAAACGCGCTGAATATTTTAGTGAACAGTCAACAGATTTCCTACTCCAGACATGTTAAGGCAATTTTTCCATTAGAAAGATGGGGAAGAGATGGAAAATTAAGCTTGCAAAAGTAGATGCTGGTTTTATTATTTGTATTCCCTGCATTTCCGTAGTCTAAGCCCCGTAAGAGTGCAAGATTTTCCCACCAAAGTTGTTAACTTTTAAGGCAAAATCACATCTTAAGCTGTGAACTGACGCGATAATAATGAGCGTTTGGATTCACTGAAAGTCAGTGCTTCTTCAGAGGGCCGGAAGGAAGTAATAGAGTCATAGAATCATTTAGGTTGGAAAAGACCTTTGAGATCATCAAGTCTGACTGTTAACCCAACACTGCCAAACCCAGCGCTAACCCATGTCCCTCAGCACCGCGTCTGCCCCTCTGTTAAACACCTCCAGGGATGGCGACTCCACCACTGCCCTGGGCAGCCTGTGCCAGTGCTTGGTGACCCTTTTAGGGAAGAAACTTTTCCTAATATCCAATCTAAACCTCCCCTGATGCAACTTGGGGCCATTTCCTTTTGTCCCATCACCTGTTCCTTGGGAGTAACCTCCTTTCAGGTAGTTGTAGAGAGTGATAAAAGCACACATAGGATTTAGGTGGTACCAACGCAGATACACTGTGACACGCAGATCTTGTGCGGGTCGAAATGACAGAGATGAGAAGCAATCAGGCAGGATGGAGAGTAATTTTGCCATTTGACGGGAGGGAGTAACCTGATCCCATACATCATTTTATAGTGTCAGCACTGCTTGAAGTGGTTTTTCCCAAAGCGGGTGACTTTGGGTGAGGCAACATCGGTCTCTTTGATCCGTTTTACCACGGTTAATGCCAGTGGCCATGAGGATGGAGGGGCCTTGTGACCAGGAGAGGGTGATCCATTCCCCAGTCCAAGTTTCTTGAGTTGGCTGAAGCGATGTAACCCCAAAGTTCTGTGAACGTTCCCCGCTCATCCCAATGGGCCGTCACCTCGAAAGACTGGGTTTCAGCGTTTATATGCGATATAGTTTCAAGGCTTTCTTGTTGCAGAGCCTGTGAATGCGAGTAAGCAAAAAACCATCATGTGAACGATACAATTGTGAATGCGGCGGCTTTGACAATGTGGTGTGATTGCCCCATTGCTGGCGCGGTGCCGCTGAAATGCTTCATAACGGCAATCTGCACCCAGGGTAATTCTGGTACCAAACCTCTTACCTCTCTGTGTGGCCACACGTGGCACAATACACAGCCACCTCTTGTGAGTGTCGGCCAAAGGAAATGATGTGACGTTGGTGTGGTTTCAGAAAGGTGTTGGTGTGGTTTTCAGGGAGGCTTTCTGCCTCAGGTGTTTCTTTTGTGTGGTACGTGTAAGTCAAAAGAAGTTATTTTTTAATTTAATAAAATATGAGAAAGCTTCTCACTGCTTGGATATAAGAACATCTGTATCTTAGATGCCATATGTGGCTGCATTTGGTCAAGGAGTTTTCATGCTTGGTGACTTCCCAATATTCAGGCAATTTAAAACCGGGTTTATTTATATTTCAGTGACAACATTCCCACCTTAATTGTGCTTCAAGGAAAGAACCTGACTCATTCTTGTACCTTTTCAAAGGACCTTGGCAGGAGTCCCCTAAAGAAACAAACCCAGACGGTCTCAAGTGGGAAAACCCTCATTTGTCCTCCTGTTGCTGACTGATTTGTAGACTTAACTATTGCAGCCAGGCTGCCACAGGACCCCTCTGAGTGCCCTAAACCCACAACTACCGCTACATGCCTCAGGAAAATGATGTAGGAAGTAAGGTTGGGCCAGATTCAGTTGCTGTGTCTTCCTTGGCTTTATTGTTTGGGGTTTTTTTATAACATAGATATCCATCTCTATGCCAAAATTCCTCAAACTTATTCCTGGAGCAGGGAGGCGGAGCGGGGAGAAGGGGAACATCTTCCCTTTGTAGTATTTGGTATTATTCCTGGTTTGTTGCCTCTTGCAGAGGTGGTTCGGCTGAGCCTGCCAGAGGACCAGAAGATCAGCGTTACCACCATCACGGTTGGCCTGAGCACCGTTCTGACGTGCAGCATCCGCGGGGCGCTGCGGCCCCCCATCATCTGGAAACGCAACGGCGTCATCCTCAACTTCCTCGACCTGGAGGATATCAATGTGAGTCCTGAATTACTCTTGTCGTTTTCTTTTTAGGGCATTGAATGTGACTTCATTTAACAGATGATAGTTTTAAGGGAACAAGTTTTATCTCGTTATTATGGAAAACTGGAAGCTGGTGTGATATTTTGGTTTTATGTGAACATGTCTCAGGAATAAAAGGAAAACAACATATATGCAGCTGAGAGCAGGGGTACTTGAGACGTGTTATTATGAAATTAAAACTCGGTACTGTAATAACCCGGTGCTCGCATCGCACTGGTACTTCATCCTTTGTTGCTCGTTCGGCTTGGTGCAACCTGTGGTCCGCAGACAGCAGCCCTGGAAACCCAGGACTCTAGCAGCTCTACAGACCGTTAACGCCTCAGGGATCTCATTCCCAGTACAAAGAAACAGGTTCATCCAGAACATGAAACGATACGTTTATGGTCGGCAATGAAATTTCTCCTCTATCGTAATCAAATAATACGTTTTTGGCTCTGTTCCTCCCTTTTCCCTTGCCTTTCATCCAATTCTCGACTCTCCTTCCGCGCCTACTCTGACGACTGGTTTAAAATATGGGATTCTTCAGCGAGGTGTGGCCATACCCTCGCGGGAAGGAAGATTAATCTCTTTTAATTCGCAGTGCTGGTCTGAGGTGTGAGTCATAGTTTGTAGTAAAGACAATACCTGAGTAATGGTATAAACTTACTCATTTATTAATAACGTTTAATTACAGAGAGAGTGGAAAGTAGTGTACAAAAATATGGTCTGTATTTCATTTCTCTTTGCATTGAAGTACATAGTAAATCAGGTTTTATTTTAATTACACTACAGCAAGAGTTGATTTATATTTTTGTTCAGCTCTTGTTAATTTGATAACCACTCAGTTCGGAGTTGTTACAGGTAATACTGTAGCTCCCTTAATTGTTGTGTATCCAGGATTGCTGAAACGTGAAAAATCTTTGTTTTACTCTTCTGCATTAATACATTGAAATGACAGCACATGGCACAGAAACATGCACTGCAGCTCCATACATCATTTGTTGACCCTACCTTAGCAGGAAAATCACGTGCGCAGGAAAATCACTATGTGTAGGTGATTACTCTGTGCACAAACTCAGTAATTACAACCATCTAAACATTCTTTAATTTTCATCAAAGCAAGTATTGCCCTTTCAAAATGCATTTCTTGTCACCATTTGGAGCACGACACTGAAATGCAACATGGAACCAGCAAACATCCCACTGCAGGATCGGCACGGCACTATACGGGCACCGTCACGGGGATGCTCAGCATTGCACAGCCGGTGACCTGACCAGATTTCTTATAGACATCCATCAGCGCCAAGGTTAGAATAATGACCTTCGGGTCACCGGCACTAAAAATCCATGGAAACAGGCCAAGCTGCGATGCGGAAAGCCGGGCGTTCCCTGCTGGAGGGGGAGCGCGGCATAGTGAGCCATGCAGGGGGTTGACCTGGCAGCCTACTGCCTGCGCCACCGTGCGCCAGGCAGAACAGATCTATTCCTTGACATGGATTAATCTTAGTAAAGATTACACATGCTGCCAACGTGCTTAGTTTAATCTGGAGTGAGTAAATTCAACGGTTTTGTGTGATCAGAGTCTGGAAGGAGCCTTTTCTTTTGGCCGTTGTATTCACTAAACAGATCTGAGATGTGTTTGTAGGCTCAGTTTCGTTGCTGGGTTCAAGACTGAGCTGGGGTTGGACGCGAGGTTCAGCTGTTCTGAAAACTTATTTCCACATACTCTGGAGGCTGAAGAGCGGTCTTGGAATTTTTTGCCCAAAAAATAACAAAAATTCCAGTTATTTATCTTACCTTTATAAAATTCTGGTTATGATCACATTAGTCTTAAAAGATTAGATGTTTATGCGTCTGAAGTTGACGCAAAATGGCAGTCCAGGAATTGGAGTACAGACACATCTTCATAGAATCATAGAATGGTTTAGGTTGGAAAGGACCTTGAAGATCATCGAGTTCCAACCCCCCTGCCATAGGCAGGGACACCTCCCACCAGACCAGGTTGCCCAAGGCCACGTCCAGCCTGGCCTTGAACACCTCCAGGGATGGGGCCTCAACAACCTCTCTGGGCAACCTGGGCCAGTGCCTCACCACCCTCAAAGGGAAAAACTTCTTCCTAATGTTCAATCTGAACCTGCCCTCTTCCAGTTTGAAGCCATTCCCCCTCGTCCTATCACTCCATGCCCCAGTAAAAAGTCTTTCCCCAGCTCCCCTGTAGGCCCCCTTTAGGTACTGGAAGGCCTGTCTTTGAAGGATAGATAGCACATGGCTCTGAGGCTTCGTTTGCAACTCCTACTATTTTAAATAGAATTTTGAAGAGTAAATTTTCAGGCTGAAATGCCAGTTCCTCCCTAATTTAGCGCTGGCCCAAGTGGATTTGTGGTTTACGTATAAGTAATTCTCTTTCTCATTGGTTATTAAATGTTGAGAGGAAGAGTTATGTCCTTGCGCATCACGGAATCATGGAATTTTCAGAGTTGGAAGGGACCTCTAGAGATCTCTAGCCCAACTCTCCTGCCAAAGCAGGACTGCCCAGAGCACAGCACTCAGCACTGCATCCAGGCGGGGCTTGGAAACCTCCAGAGAAGGGGACTCCCCCACCCCCCTGGGCAGCCTGTGCCACTGCTCTGCCACCCCAACCGGAAAGAAGTTCTTCCCTGTATTTGAACGGAACCTCCTATGTTCCAACTTGTGCCCAGTGCCCCTCTTCCTGTCACTGGGAACCACTGAGAAGAGTCTGGCTCCATCCTCCTTCCACCCACCCTTTAGATACTTGTACGCAGTAATAAGGTCTCCCCTCAGCCTTCTCTTAACCTGACCGGTTCACATAACCTGACCGGTTCCTGAATGATGAGCCCCGTTCATCTGCAGCATGAACAGGTGTGTGTTTGGGGTGGATACTTGCCTGTAGCGTGGAAGTAGCATCAACATTGGCTTTGAGGTTTGCAATGTGAAAATACACGTGGCCACGCACGCCCAACGGCACGGGTTGGGGTGGGGTGGCCGCAGGCGGTTCAGAGCTTCAGCCTCTTGTGGGTACAGGAGCTGACATTAAACTATAATCTATTTAAAGGCATTGACAGCAGGAAAGTAAAGGCAGTGTGCTTCTTAATATACTTGAAGTCAGTTAATTAAATTACTTCAGTTTTCTTTTAGCACGCCTCAAGCAGAAACTCGATTGCATTTCTGCTTTTCACAATAAGGTTGGCAATTTGGCTAATTGGAAGTGCAACAGGAGATTAATTGTACCTTTTTAACTTCAAGAAAATCCTCCCTGCTCCTGGCGCAGTGGTAATCACATACAAACCTACAGGATATTCGCACACTCGGAAAAATCCTCGTATTATATTTCAATTAAATTCTCGCTCTTCTAAATGCTAATTCAGGAAATCAGATGAATATAGAAGCCCAATTCTGGAAACAACAGAATCCTTCCAACAAGGTGTGAGAGCAGCACAGGGGAGGCACAGCTGAAAAGTCCTTCATGGCTTTATTCTCTCCCGGTTCTTGAAAAATGTGATACGAGAAGATTGACTGTGTTCCAGATTAATAGTAGAAGTGACAAAGACGGTCAACAAAAACCTAGATAATCCTAAATTTGCGCAGAACTGAAAGGTTGAAGATTCCTATAAAGCCTGGGTGTTTAAGTGCATTACTTAAATCATTTTTATGTGATATCTTGATTGGCAACAAAATATTAATAACTTTTCATCGCTCTCTTAATCAGAAGCTTTCATAAGCAACGTAATAATTTGTCTTGTCCTGTCTCTGAAGAACTCTGTTAATGAGTTGTCACATTGCTATTGCAAAAGAGCCATCTTAATGGTACATGTAATTAAACCATTTTTCTTGCAAACATTTAAGATTGCTTTTAGCATAAAAATATTATTTATCCATAAATTACCCATCCATATTATTTATCCATTAGAAGTCCCTTTGCAGCTAGACTTTAAAAAAGTCACATCAACTTTGCTCATGCGGAAAATAACTATAATGTAGCTGAAACTGATAAGATTGTGATAGCTGTAAATTGATTTCTGACTACAGATAGTGAAGTGGTTAAAACGTGTCATCTTTCAAAATAATATACTTTTGTCCCCTAGACAAGCAGTGTGTTTTCCCAAATATGTGATTATGAGAGCGTTCCTCAATAGGAAAATATAATAAACTCCTCATGGAGTCAAATGTATTTATGGGATATTGTTTCACATGATTTGACACTATCTCCAGAGAAACGTATGTACATTTATAAACAAAATTTATAAATGAAAATTTATCCTCCAGAAGTAGGGTGAAAGCATACGCAAACAACAGAGAAGACAATATTACCATAAGAAAACAAATGCTGTGGAATACAGGTGGATAAGGGTTTGGTGAATTACCACGTACAATGCAGGTAGCTATAACATAAATCCATGAGTGCCTTTCGTCACTCATTTCATATTAATCTGTACACTTTAACTCAAGTCTGCATTAGGTATTGGCTCAAAAAGAAGCATTTCATTACAGATTATTGAAATAACGGTTTTCCTCATTTCTGCTGATGCAGAAGGGGATTAAAGGCAGGGGAGTGAGAGTGCTTTGCAGCTACTTTATGGCTTGTCTGTCTCCTTTGATGAAAAATCAATATTTGCCCTTAAGAAGCATGCTTCCACGAGCTAGCAAAATGCGGCACATCATTTGTGTACGATTGTCACTCGTATGCGTCCATCGGCTCATCTTGCACAAAGTACACGGAGAAATGTCCAGTAAAAAGTCCTCGTGCCAGGTTCTCAGAGAAGTCCTGAATGTTCCTGTCCAAAAGACCCCCTGTACCAACTTCGTGCGTATTCAGTTTTGAATTACGGTGTCGAGACGTCACCCAGGCTGAAAGGCAGACAGGTTGAAGATGAGACCAGTCCGGGGTCGGGGGCAGAAGCTGTTCGGCACGAGGACACGTCCCCGGTTCGGGCGATGGCTGAGCCGCAGCCGATGGGAGCGGAGCAGCGTGTCCTGCTGAGGCTCACCCGGTTCCCGTGCCTCTCCTCTGCCATGGCCTCCTCTCAGGGCAAGAAAACTCGGTTGGAGAGACCTCTGCTCTCACCTTTAGCCCTTCTTGCCTTTGGTAAGGCCACGTGAAGAAATTCTGGGTTTTGGTGCCGGGGTTCCTGTCATCGCCCAGGAGCCCGGAGGCACCTGAGATACGTGGGCTGAGCTCGGAGATGTAAGTCCCTGCTTGGAGGAGGAGGAGTGATTCTCTTCCCTGAGCAGGTTTTCCTCCTCCCCGTACAAATCTGCGTGTGTTACTCCAGCTGAACCCAAGCCTGCCTCCATCCCTGCCCACCGAGCCTCTGCCGGGTCCACGGCGCAAAGAGCGTGTGGCGGTGGCAGAAGTGTATCTGGGGGGGGTACGGACCACCTCCTAAACCGGTGACGGCTCATATTCCACGTCTACCTGTGCCCCCAGGAAGATTCACCTCCCTGTACGTCTCATGGCTCTAACAAGGTCTGGGCCCACCTGCCTTGATGCACGTTTCACGCGCGTTCATTTAAACGTCTATTTTTCCAAGTATAACGCTTGAAACCCAAAGCAAATGGCCAACCTGTACCGGGCAAGTCACTCGGGTTAGATTTCTCATTAAAACAGGCTGTAGGAAGGCAGTATATTCCTGTTGATGTTTTTAATGTGGTTTCGCTGTTAAATAATAAAAAGATCGTGTGTGAATAACCCCACTTAATACCCTGCTAATAGAAATCGGGCCGTTAAAATGATCGGCCCCTGTGTCATCCCAGATGCTGCGGTAATACAGCGATGGGAGTAAATTACAGGAAGTTGCACGTTTAAAGCCAAGTTTTTTTTTCTCTTTCAAATCAAAGTTTAAGAAATTGCACAGTGCTTATAGTATCTTAGGTCGTTGCAGGCTCTAAAATAGAGGTTAAGTGGAAAATTAATACTTGCAATATTTTCAGAATATATAATATTATATATTATATATTATTTTTATATATATTATTTTATATACATAATCTCTCACTTTGCTATAATGAAGATGACAGAGCTTGTATCCACTCGTGCCTTCAGTAGAATAGCTCATTTTTGGGTCGCAGACCAAAGTTTGTAGGCGATTATTGCAAATGCAGAAATACCTTCATGGAGACAATAGAGTTGTTCACCTGGTCCTAAATACGCAATGGAGTTTAAGGCTTCGCCTTCCTGAACATCCCGGTTTTGTGGAGGAGGACGTTACTCTTAGCAGCCTGGGGTGGTTTTTTGTTTTGCTTGGTTTTTTTTTAGAGACATATAGGGCGCATACCTTGTGAAATTTTTTGGAAACCTGAGGTGTTAGATGCAACTTCCCTGTAGGTGGATTGCGTGCCCTCCGTCTGGGTGTTAGAACGGAAAAGCAGAATTATGAACACAGTGTGAATCTTCTAAAAATGAGCAAGAAGAAAGGAGTGAGCCCATCTGCTGTGAATTATTAAGGTAACTAGACTGGCACGCTTGAAAAAATGCATTAGGAAAAACTTGAGGATGAGATGAATTAGGACTCTCTGAAAACAGTTACACGCTCCCATACGTGCTCTGACTGTCGGAACTGATAATCGAATTACAGACCAAAATCCATGAATCCCGGTTATCTGCCTCTGTACTGTGGGGACAAAGTTGGAGTTTATGAATATAATTTCCTCCCGAGATTGGTACTTACCTGTTCAGTCGTGGTCTTTGCATTTTTCTGAAATGTCCGGTAGATCCAATTAATAGAAACACGTCACTAAATCCCTGGTACGCTAATTCCTCCCTTCCAGCAGCTCCAGCAGGACGACCTACCGTTGATTTTCCTTGTTGCATTGTCTCCGAGTTTCTCGGGATATAAAAGTCATCCATTTTTATCTGTATTATAATTGCACAACTATCTAAAAAGTTCATTTCCATACGTTCAAGCCAAAAACTTTTTCGGCTCACCAGCAAAGTCTTACGTTGCGCTAAATTCTTTGAGCAGAAAAACAAGAAAAGATAAATTAATACCCCGTCAGGCAGTGTTTGCAATAGTTTTCTGGCATTTGCTTAAGGCTGAATTTTTCTCCATGTAAATTACTAAAGTGATAGCATGTGTAAAACCAAGAACAAATAATATTAATGAAGCATAAGTTCTCAGCTTGTCTCTGGAAATGAATTATTAAAAGCACCAACGAAAGTGATTTAAGAGCCCATGACTAATTTAGTTTTTATTATTTTTATATGAATCACTCATGAATCTATTGTAAAAAAGATCAGAGACATTTGATTAGTGAGGAGAAATCATTTTCAAAGTGATAGCCATTGTTGTAGATTTTGCATAATAATAATCTCATTAAACGCCTGGGTACATTTTGTTTTAAAATCCCGTAAACATCATCAGAGACTTTGAGGACTCTGAGGATCAGGCAAGCTTTTTTAACGTGAACGAGCCAGTACATTTTCGTTGCTTTGCTGCTTACTATGAAACTGTGATGGCGTTTCTCTTCGTCTAGAGGAAAACCAGTGACACCAGCTAGCCCCAGTGCCAGGACTGGTTTTGTCAGTAGGCGCTGAAACCACGTGGGGAAGGCTCCCAAATTCCCTGGGCTTGGCAGAAAGGGCAGGGTTTAAATGTGAAGCAAAGAATAATAAGAATAAGAATTATAATTATATTATATATTTTANGCTCTTCCGATCTTCCCAGCAACCGGTGGGATTCTCCTAAGAGAAGGAACCACTGGGGGAGCTCCGTTCCCTCTGTGGTTATTTCTGCTTTGATCACTTTGCGTCATCACGGTGAGGGGGTATCGACCGTCTTTGGGACTCACCCCCAGCGTATATTGGGGCCATTCCGTATCTAACTGGGGTGCTTTAAAATCACAGGGTAGGTTTAAAATCGCCTGGCTGCCACCTGGGGAACGTGGAGTGTGTGCCCCACCGATGCGCCTGCGTTTGCTGATAGAGATGGGGAGATTGTTGGGTTTTGAGGCACTGGGACTCGTTTTTTTGGTCCTTCTTCCCATTTGTAGCTATAAAGCAAGTGTATTTTTCTCAAGTAACTGGAAGTTATCCTAAAAAATAATAAGGCTGAATCTACTCTATGCTAATTCCCCTTCAAACATCCTGGAAAACAAGCGATCCACTTTGCCAAAAGTTTAAAGGGTGGTAAATATGTTTCCATCCCGGAACAACCCCGCGCCGTGTCGGAAAGCTTCATGCAAAAAGCACGTGAAATGGGTAAAAAAGGTGGGCGGGCGGGCGGTGCCCCGCACCCTCCGGCATCGCCCCCGGCCCCGGGTTGGTGTGAGCTCCCTCTCCGCCGGCTGCCTTCCCGCGTCTCGGAGCAGGAGATTTGTGGCATTGCAATGGCATATTGGGTTTCACTCGAGACGGAGCACGAAGGAGATTTACAAGCAATATGTAATGTTTTACACATTTCTGAGCGCGGTGTCTCCGAGCCGCAGCGGACTGCGTGACCAGGGAGTGCATTAGGAGGGAGGAATGGGATAAATAAATATGAAAAACCTTCTGTTTGGAGAGACCGATGCCTCGGGTAATCAGTAGTGATGGAAAGGAAATAAAATACAGAAGAAAAAAGTACGTATCCATCTTCTAGGATCTGCTTTGTTGTTTTTTTGGAATTGACTGAGTGCAGTAGCAACTTTTTTATTTTTTAGGTTACTGAGCTGTTATCAGTTTAAAATGTAGGGTGGTGCCTTTTCTTAATCTTGAAAAGTTAAAACATATTCTGGGGTCACTTAAACAGTCCTTTATTTGAAGGGTAACTGCAAGATGTGAAAGAAGCTCACGAAGGGCCGAGAACTTTCTATTTGAAAAAGGGAGAGAAAACATGAGACAAACTGCCGAAGAAGTCAATTTATCATCTGCCGCTAGCCGACCTTATCAATTATGAGAAATTATAAGCGTAGCTTGCTGAGTTATTTTTTTTTTACCAGAACCCGTAACATTATCGTACAATGAAATTCATAAAATAGAGGTGATGAACACCTTATCCTTCTCTGGCGGCTTTGATGCAAGGCTCATCACTTGTGGGGTTAGGGTGGTTTCTGCCTTTTGTTCGTACATTTTCATCAATTCTCTTTCTTCCTCTTCACAAGAAAATTCGCCTTCCATGGTAAACGAGGAAAACCGTGTCCCAGAAGTTACTTTTTCGCCTTTCTCCTGGCTGCCTATACTTTTTTATGGGACAATACATAAAAATGCCTTTTCAGTTGAGGTGGGCGTTGCTGGGGGTAGGAGGGGGCAGTCCCAGCTCCCGGGGGGGTGCAGCACTCGCCGCAGCTCCTGGACAGCCTGAGATATTCTGCTTTAAAGGTCAGGTGGTTTTAGGGAGAAAAGAATTAAGTCACGTCACTTTAATAGATGTTTATGGTTCCCTTTGCCTGCTTTCGGGCTCGTGGTGACTTGGAGATCTGGTTTTGCAAGCAAAAGCCATCTGAGAAAAAAAAAGTCAAAGCACATGAAATGTTTCCTCTGCCTTTTTCCAGCATGAATTCTTCCCGTTCCCTCTGCCCACCCCATCCCCTCCCCTGCCAGCCCTCCCAGCCAGCTCACGTCTGCGTGTTGGGGTGGAGGGATGGAGCTCGGAGCACGAGTCTCCAAAGACGTTTTGTGCTAAACAGTTTCGGAGAACTTTTCTTCAAAGAGCTCCCGCTGGCCGCTACGCGTTTCTGAGAGGGAAGAAGGTCCTTATTGACCTGCAGTTCCCTCTCGGCGTGGTGACATTGTGTGCAGCGCTACGGGGTTACACCCTGCCGAGGACCAGCAAAGCAGAAGAGCGGCAAAGCGCGCTGTCGGTGCTCACTTACGTCCCCGTTGGTACCGCGGCAGCGGCAGGAGATGCAGCGGAGCGGCTGCTGGGAGCTCCCGGAGGCAGCGCAGTGTGGAGGGGTGTGGGAAAGGAGGGGGGGTTGGTCTCCTCTCCCAAGGAACAGGCGATGGGACAAGAGGAAACGACCGCAAGTTGGGCCAGGGGAGGTTTAGATTGGATATTAGGAAAAATTTCTTCCCCAAAAGGGTTGTCAAGCACCAGCACAGGCTGCCCAGGGCAGTGGTGGAGTCACCATCCCTGGAGGTGTTTAACAGAGGGGCAGACGTGGTGCTGAGGGACGTGGGTTAGCGGTGGGTTTGGCAGTGCAAGGTTAATGGCTGGACTTGATGATCTGAAAGGTCTTTTCCAACCAAAACAATTCTGTGATTCCATGAAATAGCCCGGGTCCCGGGACTGCCCACCGCCTGCCTGGGACGGTTCCCGCTGCGCTGCAGGACCTCTGGCTGGGATGAGCGTAAGACGTAGAGTTAGAGGCTATTAAGGAATCAAAGACTCGTCATTTCCTAATGCTCTAGGGCTTGGGGTTTTACAGCGCTTCCAAATACGCCCTTATAAAATACACACAGAAAGTGCTTGTGCATAAGAATGCATGCATATATATAAAATGTAACTGTGAAATCCTAATGTGCTAATTATATCCACAGGGAAACATAAGGAGAAACCGTGAGCTGCAATAAATAAACCCAGGGAAAGAGTCATTAATTTGTTAGAGAATTCACTATTCTTTTTGTAGCAACAAAAGGCTCAGGATTGAACCTCAATTTCATAATCACGTTTTTCTTCCCACATCTGGTCATTCTTAATAATGTCCTACTCTTGTGTGAATTTACTGTGCGTGTGCAAGTTCTAATGCAGGGCAAATAATTTCCTTCTGTGCCTGACGTAAACGGTACGGTGTTAACCTAAACCGTATTTGATAACCTTCTTTAAGTGCTAGAAGTCAGAAAATAGTTTTTAAAAGTCATAAACCGTGCTTTTACCAATATAAGCTTCTCTTTACAAGAGAAATGCATTTGGAGGGGAAGAGAATAATGCTGTAATCTTGCATCAGTTTGTTTTTGCAAGGGTCTTCACTTATATTAATACATTTGTATGCATTGGAAAAAACAGATCGTCCATAAAAAGACAATTACAGAGCACAAACCAGGCATTCATAATATTTTTCTGAGATATCTTAAAGGAAGCAACATACTTAAAACAGAGAAGATTTTATTGTCCTGTTTTTCCCCAGCTCCTCGTAAATCATTCCATAAAAGTAGCCATCCCGCTTTTATTGATCTAAACTCAATTTGAGTTGCTTTGGGATTAACTTTAAAAACTGTTATTAAGTCCCCTCTACTGCAGGCATTTTCTCTATCTCACGCAAATATCATTCAAACAGGGTTGGTATCTTTTCCATTTGCAGTTACTCATGCGTCTCTGCTTTCCAGCAGGAAAGATGTATCTGACCAGAAAACAGGCAAGTGCTTGAGATGGGAGTTTTTGAGTAGGTATTTGTTGTAGTGTGTTGGGTCCCTTAAGCAGCTTATCCCGTAGTCTAGATGCCAAATCTGCCCGACACCCAAGGTGGCAATAATACCTGAGCTGCTTTTGGTTATAGATAATGAATTTCAGGATTGTCTGTCTATGGATTTACTCTTACTCTCTATAATTGTCCATACATTTGCACATCGGAGCCGCGCGTGCCTTCGGGTAGCAGACGGCAGAACCGGGGTGGTTATGTTTGTCCCCTCTCGGGTCAAGGTCTGTGCCATTGTCCTGCCTGTAAACTCTGCGTTTCTCGGTGCTCGCTCTCAGTCTGCCTTGGAACATGTCTAAAAACCAGGCAAGTTCCCAAATTTCCCTTCCCCACTGCCAGTGCTGGTGTGCCGCTGAGAGGAGAGGCATGAAGACATCTCTCTGGTGCCAGACAGAAGTTATTGGAGAAGATTCAAGAGCCAGCAGAAGTAGTGCCAGATCAATCCTGCACTGCAAGAGATGGGCGGCTTTGTGCTTTTCCTGAAGCGTGCCAGCGGTCTGCCTCGGGATCGCGGCTTCCTCCGAAAAATGTTGGAAGTGTCATGGCTGGAAAGGAAAGCTTCAAACTGTAGAGCAGATGCGCCCTGAAGAGGCAGAAAATGGGGGATAGAAGGAGCCTCACATGGTTTTGGTTTAGAAAGCTCCGATGATCAAACAACCTGATCAAAAATACTGTGTCCAGTTCTGGGCTCCCCAGTTCAAGAGGGACAGGGAACTGCTGGAGAGAGTCCAGCGTAGGGCAACTGAGATGACTGAGGGATTGGAGCATCTCCCGTATGAGGAGAGGCTGAGAGCGCTGGGACTCTTTAGCCTGGAGAAGAGAAGGCTGAGGGGAGACCTTATGACTGCGTACAAGTATCTAAAGGGTGGGCTGAAGGAGGATGGAGCCAGACTCTTTTCAGTGGTTCCCAGTGACAGGACGAGGGGCAATGGGCACAAGTTGGAACATAGGAGGTTCCGTTCAAATACACGGAAGAACTCCTTTCGGGTTGGGGTGGCAGAGCAGTGGCACAGGCTGCCCAGGGGGGTGGGGGAGTCCCCTTCTCTGGAGGTTTCCAAGCCCCGCCTGGCTGCAGTCCTGAGTGCTGTGCTCTGGGCAGTCCTGCTTTGGCAGGGGAGTGGGACTGGGTGAGCTCTAGAGGTCCCTTCCAACTCTGAAAATTCTGTGATTCTGTAACCCTTGCTCGTAATTTCTGAGCACCTGGCGGGGGGTTGGCGGTCACAGCGTGGTTGAGGGGGGTTCCTTGTAGCGTTGGATGTGCCATGGGCGCAGCAGGGAACGGGGGCGGCGTCAGCAGCTCTCGGCATGGATTCCCCTTCTCCCTCACAAAGAAATTGGGACCCAAGTTCTTGACTCCCAACCAGCGGAGCAAATTTGGAAAAAAAAAACCCAAACAAACCCTGGTGGGTTCCATCAAGTGGTGCTGTGGAAGACGCTGGCTGTGAGTCCTCACCTCCTCACCGCACTACGGGGCTGCGCTTCCCTTTCTCTCCCGGTGGCCGTGCCGGACGAGGGTGGCAGCAGGCACGGCTCTGTGTAGGGGTTTCCCCGTCCCCCCCTTGGCTGCTGGCCGGCTTTCCGCCCACACATGGGAAATTTGAACAAAAAAAAAAAAAGTCCTTGGATTTTCACAAGCAAAACCACTCTTCAGCGCTCACCCTGTTGTACTGGGTTTGTGCCACCCTCGTTCTAAGTGGAATTTTACCATATTTTTGCAGTGAAATTCTGCAGAGTTTGGTTTTGCATGCTTCACACGTGGAGCTAATTAAAGAAAAGTCGTTCTTTAAGCTCCTGAACTGTTTTTTAAATCTATCCTTCTGGGTTTGCAGAGAAGTACAAACATTCTGGAGCTGCAGAAGTCTGAACGTTAATGGAGTAACAAGTGAAGCTGCTTCTTACACCCATCAGTGCTGGGGTTCTGCTGACTATAATTTGAAATAAATTCCTAAGCAGAGCACTTGTACAACATATTCAAGTGCCAAAACCTCTCTACTCACTCATATTCTCCCCATCTAGAATCCAAAATTGAAGTAAGGCAAGAGCAGGTCTAGGAAGATGAAGGGGATAAAGAAAGATACTTGTCAAGCGGTGACAGATCAAAACAAGTTTGTTTGAGAAAATGCTTTTTGTCATCTTCGTTGTCTCATATTGTCTGAGATAAGGGACAGTTTCAGTTCCTTTTCAAGTCTCAAGGTTACGGTGTCTGTTCTAGGAACCGGCATAGGGAAAGGAAACCTTAACCCACCCAGAAGTCAGCATTTTGTGCCTCTGAGGTTAACAGGTAGATACTAAATGCCCCCATAAATTAAGCAGCTGGGGATTGCCATCTTTTTTTTTCATGTGCGAAGAGCACCTTGTTAGCAACCAGCACAAAAGTTCATGTTCTCAGATGAGTTCCTTCGCCTCCCTCTTAAATTGCCGCTCATTTTCTCCCTGCGTGTTGATTTATGAACTTTAAAACTTACTGTTCAGAATTCAAGCTGTGTTCCCAAGCTGCAGTGCTATCAAAACCGTCGAACGGGTAGTCTGCCTTCGCGGGGTGTTTAAAATATTTTTACTAAATAATAAGGCACCTTTCCTGTCTTTTGTTACACACAGGATTTTGGAGAAGACGATTCCCTCTACATCACCAAGGTAACAACTATTCACATGGGCAATTACACCTGTCATGCCTACGGCTACGAAGAGCTGTATCAGACCCACATCCTTCAGGTGAATGGTTAGTAAATGGCATATATGACAATCCATGAAAACGTTCCTGTAAGCAAAGTTGCGCGTTAATCTCGTTCGCACAGAGACGCGAAAAATTGCCCGTGTAGGAGAGCGAACGCGGCTCGGGGTTTGCTCGCTCGCGCCACCACACAGGCAGTCGAAAAGAAGGGTACCGAGGGGGGATGTGTGTCATTTCCTGGGCTTCAGCGGGTATCCCAACTGTAAAACGAGCTGTCAGCAACATTCCCATAGAGTTAAGGGCAGTGTTTCAAAGCATCTCGTAGACTAATGGCTACTTTTGTCAACGGAAGTGTTGTTTCAATAACTTATTCTTCCCGAAAATCATTTCTGTTGTGTGAAATAGCCCAGGATATTTAAATAACTACAGCACAGTGTTTCCAAACCCAGCTTTCGAACTCCCCGCCGTATATCAGATAATTACGTGGGTGTAGTCGGCTTGGTTCGCCGAGGGCTCTTTACATCGGCTGAAGATGGGGCCCGCTGGGTTGCAAAATGAGGGCAAACCATTTTACAGGTGGGAGAATCACACGGGCCATATTGCAGCATCCTCGTTCCCCTCCGTCCCCGGGACCACATTTGCGCCTGGTGGAACTTACAGTCAGGCGTTTGCCATCTTTCTTCTGACCTCAAACTCAGCCAGTCGGATTTAGGTTAAAGTTGCGTTAGCGTAAACTGGCTAAAATGGGACCGGCCCGTGGAGTATCCTCCTCCCCAGCAGCAAAATCGTTGTCCAACTTTAAACCCGTGTTTACATGTGCTAACATGACCAGCGGTATCTCCAGAGCAGGAGGCAGGGGAACCCGTGGCTCACGATGGGCAGATTTTGATGTACTCTGGTATAATAGTATTTAGTTCTTCAGGAAAATTCAGTAACTTTATTACAGGGGATATATTATAAGGAAACGTAATATTTAGTTCTTTCTTTAGATGTGTGCGAACCTCTACAAAAGGGAGCTCTCAGCTGGTAAAAGCAGATAGCTACACACAGGTTAATAGAGGCTGACACAGAAAGAAAGAGTAAAACGGGGTATTTACGGACTTTAGGAAGCACCGTGGTGGACGTGGGGTTTGGGGTTGACTGCAGCTCAGGTCTGGCCGTGTGAAAGTGCTCCCCACCCACAGCGAGTACCCGGAGGAGAGCACAGAGCATCCATCCGATTTGAATGAAAACTGACTTAATGTTCCCACATCATAATTTGTCATCTTTTGAGACAGTAAACTGTAAAGTCTCAGCAATGTGGATAACTAGATTGTGCACGCTGCAGCTGGGAAAATAGGTTTCCTTCCTCAAAGTGCTATTTGTTTGATGAATGGCAGTTGAAAGAAAAGCGAGCTAACAACTTAATCCCGTGTATATGATGTGATATATTATGAGGCCTGAATGGAGTTTAGTTGGCAGACAACAATGTAGACTTTATCATCGCTGAGAATATAAGGCCCAAAGGCTTTGAAGCTAAAACCAGAATGAGGGGAAAGCGAGACGGAGCGCGGGGAGGGGCTGATGCGTTTCATACTCATGCCTGCCACTTAGATTTAACTTGTTGTTGAAAGATCCCATTTTCTTTTTAAATGGAAGTTTCATACCACAGCTGCGTGTAGTTTTTCTTATTAATACGAGAACACTGTTGTACCCAAGAACCCACTATCCTTGTTAGCTTCTTAGTGTTGCCATATAGTCACTAAATACTGGGAAAAAATACCACGCGTTCTGGTATCAACCCAGGCTTGCTAGAAAACACTGCAGGGTCTAGAAATCCTGGTCTTACAGCATCTGATATTCCCACGTGAGCCGTTAGGCTTTGCAAAGCCGGGTTTTTGCAATTCTTGAAGTGACTGGCTGGCTGCCCACATCCCTAAATTCTCTCCTTTCCTGTCTGCCTCGTGGATTCCTGCAGCAACGGATGGTGGGGCAACAGCACCCACGAGAGGACAACCTTGTGGTGGGGTTCCCAAGGCAGAGCCCTGCTCGGGAAATCCTCCTCGGTTTTTAGTAACTGAAAGGACAAATTGAGGAATTTCTCTCGACAGGAGTCGAGGGGAGAAGCTGAGCCAAGCTGAACTGAGTGAAGATGCTGAGACTCTAAGTATAGTTGATGGGCTCTGTTCAGCGCTGGGGATTGTCTCTGTCTGTCTGTATCAGACTCGAAAAGCTCCATCTTCAGTACGGGAGGGGGGTTTGTTGCTTTTCTGTGTTGGACTAAAACGGTAAGAGAATGTGACAGAACCAAGTCAGCCAGAACTGGAGTGTATCTGCTCACCTGTCTCCTCCAGGGAGGGACTGATACACTTTAACATCAGAAACACAGGGGGTTTTATTCTATGAAAACGATCAGATTTTTTTTTTTTCTTTTTAATAGAGAAAACTCCCAAGTTTCTCTATTGGAAAAGAGTAGAGAAAGAAGAACCAAGTGGAAGCAAAAGGGTTTCTCCCCAGCCTTTCCCAAGCTCACTGTGTCTGTACAGGCGGGTCCCAACTTTTAGACTGTGTTTCAGTCAATTCAGTGTTTTCAAAGCTGCAGAAGCTCTTCCAGTGTCCTTTGATGCGTAATGTACCACCTGGGCCCTGGCTTACTCTTCCTGCCAAGACCCATCAGTCCAGCTTAGAAAATATTTTCCTTTCATTGCCTTTTTCTCCTTAAAAGAATCTGATCCTAATTCTATGCGACCTCTTCATATGCTTTTATCCAATGTGCTATATTCTCTTTATCTTACTTTCTCCTTTGTCTCTTTTTAGGACATAACACTGGCTTGTAACAGCTCATTGATTGTAACAGCTCATTGGGTGATACAGCAAATAAATAGCTTAAATAGAAATAAAAGCTTAAATAGAAATAAAAGCTTAAATAGAAAGCTTAAAGCCCAATTTTGACAAAATTAAAAGTTTCTTGGGTTCAGGGCTCTTAGCTGAATGCGTTACGGGCTAATCAAATTGATCAAAAGTTTACCCATAGAAAGCCTGGCTTTCATCCCAGTATGTTGTCATGGTGGTTCCTTTTCTTGCCCAAGGAAAGTAAATTCACTTACTGCAGTGTCCTTAAGGACGCTTAAGGCAGTGTCCTTACTGCCGCGTGCTGCTGTCCCTGTGCCACACAACGCGGCCACGTGCGTGTTGGGCTGTCCAACCAGCTGATGATGCAACGCTAAAAGCCACGCCACGTTGGCGTCACGCATTGCGCAGTCTGGACCTGCCTAAAGGTCCCCTCCGAAGTCGCCTTTCTGAAGGGGAAAAGAAGGTTTGTTTTGCCGGACCGCTGAATGCCGTGTGGCGCTTCCCTTTGTATCAGCTGGTTCAGGACATCACAGATGAAACAGGCAGATCCGGATGCTCATTTTGACAAAGAGAGAGGAGAATCCTGTTAGGCAGAAAACGTGACAACCACCAGCTGAATGCCCCAAACCACTGGCTCACATCTGGGCAAGAAGCGAAGAATCATAGAATGGTTTAGGTGGGAAAGGACCTTGAAGATCATCGAGTTCCAACCCCCCTGCCATAGGCAGGGACACCTCCCACCAGACCAGGCTGCCCAAGGCCACGTCCAGCCTGGCCTTGAACACCTCCAGGGATGGGGACTCAACAACCTCTCTGGGCAACCTGTGCCAGTGCCTCACCACCCTCAAAGTGAAAAACTTCTTCCTAATGTTCAATCTAAACCTGCCCTCTTCCAGTTTGAAGCCATTCCCCCTCGTCCTATCACTCCATGCCCCAGTAAAAAGTCCTTCCCCAGCTCTCCTGGAGCCCCTTTAGGGACTGGAAGGCCGCAATAAGATCTCCCCGGAGCCTTCTCTTCTCCAGGCTGAACAGCCCCAACTCTTTCAGCCTCTCCTCATAGGAGAGGTGCTCCAGCCCTCGGATCATCCTCGTGGCTCTCCTCTGGACACGTTCCAGCAGGTCCATGTCCTTCTTATGTTGGGGACTCCAGAGCTGGATGCAGTACTCCAGGTGGGGTCTCACGAGGGTGGAGTAGAGGGGCAGAATCACCTCCCTCGCCCTGCTGGCCACACTGCTTCACACACTTGCATGAAGCACACGTGTGAAATGCAGCCAAGGTGTGACATGTGACGTGGTAGGTTTGGGTCGAGCTCATCAATCTTATGATACACAACAGTGGGAAAACGTAAGTCAGTGTATTTCTACACCTGGCCCTGAATGGCTTTGGAAGAAAAGAAAGCGCGGAGAGGCAGCACAGAGTTTAAGAATGAAAAATTCGCCTCGCATGCTGGTATCTTTGATCAGGAGAAGCCAAGAACAGTAGGAAAATTACGTTCTCTCCTATGTATGGGTATTGCTTGGGAAGTGTGTACAGCGGACGCTAACTGTAGGGAGGAAAAGCAATTTATCACTTTCAAGAAGAAAAAGAGTTGCTGAGGATAAAGAATCTCATAAAATTGTAATCAACTATGAAAATTGATAGTTTGCAAATCAGGAGACTGCTGAGTGTAGGGCATCATTTTTCTTGGTCCTTGCACTCTGGAAAACATCAGCATAAATCAGAATATTGTACTCCTTGAAAACAGTTTTAAAAAGCCGTTCGATTCTCGGTCCAATTATAAGGGTCCAATAGAACAAATTTTCCAGTAACGGCGAGGTGTTTTAAACACGGGTGTTTTGTTCGTGTGGCTTTTCGAGGGAAAACATACAATGCTGCAAACTCCTTTCAAATCATAAATGGAAAGATTAAAACATCTGAAGTAAATGATTAATCTATTAATTATTATTAAGCCGTGGCGTATATAGATCCTGTAGCAGCAACGTGTGTCTTCGGGGCTTGAAAACCGCCATCTGTGCTCCTGGTGTGCTTTATCACCTGAGCTGTTTTATTCTAATGAATTGCTCTGCTCTCAAGTAAGGCACTACTCAGTATGCAGTAGTAGGCAATCTACCCGATCTCTTGCTTGTTTGAATATCTCTTTTTTTTCCTACTTTGCTTAAGATAATAGCATTTTTATATTGCCTTTGGCTGCAGACACAGTAATGGTTAGCAATGATATATATTCACCAAGGGAAATAGCAAAGGATAATCCATATATTCCAAAGTCTGGAGCTGAAATCTTTGCAAGTATTTAAAGTGAAATGTGCTTACTTGGAATGTATTAATTTGTAGCCAGGACAATAAAAATGCATTCAGCAGTTTGCTGTTATCACAAGGCAGTTGCATGCAATAATTCAGCTGTGCAATGAATTATGTGAGACAAGGGAGAAGAAATAAAAAGTTTAAAAATGGAAGGAGCAGGAAAATGATAAGAGAGCAGGAATGGAGGTGCAACACATATTTTTGTAGGTGAAAGCAAGCAGTTTTCCTTATTAATCACTCTTGAAAAGACACCTTGCTATAATTTCAAGTTGAGCTAATTTTCGTGCAGAGCATTGATTGAGCGTCTGGGACCCCTGAGCTACTTTTTGCCGTATACGTCTATTGTAGTTTTGGCTCTGCAGGTAAAATACGTGGATTACTCACATGCAGCCTAACACGGTATGAGGCAAAAAACTGCGAGACGAGAGTAAACCCTGCTGTGCGAGGGAGTGCCCTGTTTTTAGGAAGCAGTGTCCGTGTGGCAGTGGTTGGGAGTGTAGACGCGAGTGTCCGTAGGGAGAGAACCTAAAGCAAACCATTCTAATTAAACCCGATCAGCCCACGGCGGGGCTGAGTGCGTTAAATAGGTGATGTCTGGGACGGGCTCTGTCTCTGTTAAGAGCCGGTGGGTGAGAACACCGCTAAGCTTGGAGGAAAATTTGCTCTGGTGCCCTTTGGCCATTTGGGATGTGTTAGAGGAGGTCTTGAGCCCGGCTGGGGACTCTCCGTGTCACTGGGGGGCGGGCGGCCGTGTCCTGGTGGGAGCAGAGCTCTGCACGGGGCACAGGACCGGGCAGGCTCTGCTGCGGAGCTGGTTTCCACGGAGCTCGCTGCGAGAAGTACGTGGTACTAACTGCCCATTGACTTCTCCAGGGTTTGGGCATCCGACCTGCTTGGGTGTTGTGCGCTTCTTCCTATGCATTTGTAGGAGACAAACTGCCTCTTAGTGATGAGTCTGAATTTCAATGGATGTACACTTTTAGTGGACCTCAGTTCCTAAATTGTTGCGTTCTAAAAAAGTTACTAGTAGCAAGCAAATCATGGGTGGGACAAGCATGGAGAGCGGGACCTTCATAAAATTCTGTCAAAGTGGACAAAAATTACTATCTTTATCCTGTCGCGCCTGGAGACACTGACTCAGAGAAACTTAAATTAATTTTCCGAGGTACAGATGGAATCAGAAGCTCCCGACTCTCCTGAGTTGTTTGGACACTGTCCCTTAATGAACTGAGGGACGGCTCTGATGGTTTCCAGCAGCAGATCGCTCGCTTTGCTCTCCTTCTGCTTCATCTGGCACCTCCTGAGCCCGGAGGAGCTGTAACCCTGACAGCCGCGGGAGGAAGGGAAGATAAAAAGCCATTAAACGCTTTTATTTAGAACTTGCAAACTCAATTTAGTAAAACAAACCTTGTCTTCCTGGTAACCTCCTGACTAAGAAGCTCTTATTTGGTGTTTTACTCACTGCCCTGCATCTTACAACGCGTATTCTTCTCTTCTCCAGTAAAGGAAGTAGAGGACGAGGAGGTAAATCCACACGTCCAGAGCAGAGGTGGAGCTTAGAGCCATTCCTTTGCCAGAAGTCCCCATTTTTTTTGTCTCTCCAGTTGCCCCCAGGCGTTTCCTCTCAGATTACACTTGAACGATCTCTCGCTTTTAAAGCTATAAAAACCAAGTAGACTTGAGGGCTTTCTGTCGTGGCTGATTTCGTTCCAAGCGGATGACTCGGCGCTGGTTAGTACTTGGCAGCGGGTGGGTAAGGCGGGAGTGGAATACATCTCTCCCTGGTAAGGCCCATAAAAAATAGAAAGATGGAAAGCGTACGCTGGTGAATGTAATTATTGAAACTATCCCCATATGGATATCTAGACACAGAGCAAGCTGCAAACACAGATTTCGTTTTATTCTAAAGCAACTGTTAAGTCAATTTAGTTTTGCCAGTCCTGGAGCCTAATATATAGACCTCATAAATGGAATATAGAATCATAGAATCATAGAATGGTTTAGGTTGAAAAGGACCTTGAAGATCATCGAGTTCCAACCCCCCTGCCATAGGCAGGGACACCTCCCACCAGACCAGGTTGCCCAAGGCCATGTCCAGCCTGGCCTTGAACACCTCCAGGGATGGGGCCTCAACAACCTCTCGGGGCAACCTGGGCCAGTGCCTCACCACCCTCACAGTGAAAAACTTCTTCCTAATGTTCAATCTGAACCTGCCCTCTTCCAGTTTGAAGCCATTCCCCCTCGTCCTATCACTCCATGCCCCAGTAAAAAGTCCTTCCCCAGCTCTCCTGGAGCCCCTTTAGGGACTGGAAGGCCGCAATAAGATCTCCCCGGAGCCTTCTCTTCTCCAGGCTGAACAGCCCCAACTCTTTCAGCCTCTCCTCATAGGAGACTATATAAAAACTATATGGACTATATAAAAACGCTGCAGTGAGTTGGGTACCTTAAGCCAGTGATTTCCAGTGGAAGTTTGTTATTGTCTCATTCAGGCTTTCTAAAAAAACCCACAAATTTTCCTCAGTTCTCCACTGGCGCTAGCAGAGGTTATTGCATTTTCCCTGAGGAAGAAGTTGGGCCCCCACATAGCGCATCCCCGTGGGACTCTGACCGTGGTTTTACAAAGCTGTACACCTTTCAGCAGTTACATCACACATCCCAAAATCTCCTAATCTGGTAGAAAAGTTGACCACTTGATTATGAAACCCAGCAGTCCGTGACCACCCTTCAAACACCATCATGGCACGTCCTCACGTTTCCTTTTATTATGTCCCTTGACATGAAAGGCAGGAGTCTCTCGATGATTTTTTTCACTGATACTGCAATATTGCAAATTCTCTTTAAAGTATGTGAGTAAATTGTTTAAGAAACAGTTAATGGGTGATATTAAGCCTTGTTGATTTGAGCAATGAAGGCAACATGATTGAAAATCAATGCACTTGTCTGAAATTGTAATATAATTAGTAGTTCTGCCAATTGGGTATATTAAATAGTTCAGAGGGGCCTTCCTGAAACAAGGTAAGTCATGTTTTGAAAACCTCAGAAAAAAAAGAGAAATCATTTATAAACGCTTCATTTGATCAGAATAACGGGTAGTGAATATACAGGCTGTTTCCTGATGGATATTTAATTAAAATGTTGACTGCTTCTAATAGGCGAGAAACTAGATGCAGTGAAGGTTTGGAGTTTATACTTTTATTTTTAAATATGCGAGTACCCGCCTTAGGTTTTAATCCAGCTTTACTTAAGATCAATCAGTCACTTAATGAGAGAAAGAGTCAGTGAGAACAGTCTAACTACAAAATCAGATACCGAGGTTGCTCCCTGGCGTTGCTTTATTAGTTTACTCTCTTCTATTATTGTTTTCTATTTTCTGCCCCCAAAGTTGAGCTGTAGAAGAATCATTACTGCAGCTCGCACGGCAAGGCGGGACGTCGCTCGTCTCCCCGGTGCGCGGGTCGGACCCCTTCCGCTGCGCCGTCCGAAGGCAGCGGCTCTCGAGGGGTGAGGTTAACGTCGCCGATTCCTTGTTTCCCGCAGTGCCGCCGGTGATTCGCGTCTACCCCGAAACGCAGGCGCAGGAGCCCGGCGTGTCTGCAAGCCTCAAATGTCACGCCGAAGGCATCCCTAATCCCCGAATTACCTGGCTAAAGAACGGCATTGATATCATGCCAAAACTATCCAAACAACTAACGCTCCTAGGTAAGAACAGAATTTTGATTAATTAAAGTATTGTAGACGGGGATTAAGGAGGATTATTTTGCACTTTAAACTAGAAGTTCTTGTACTTTCGCTAAGCCACAGTTGTTGGAAATCGTGTTACAAAACCCCCTGTTCTTTCTTTTATATCTTTTTCTCCCGTGAGTCTCTGGGGAAGTGCGGTATCGATTGGTGTGAGTGGTAATGGTGTTGTGTTAAAGGACAGCGTGCCTGGTTCTCCGCTGCCTCGTCTTTTGTGTACAGCTGTGCAAATCAGAAGAGAAATGCATTAAATTATTTGTTCGGGTATCAGCGGTCCATGGGACGGCAGCCAGCAGGGAGTCAGGCTGCGGGTCACCCCTCGGCTCTGCAGAGGGGATCGGGCTCTGACTCCTGCCGGTCCTCGTTCGAATGGGGCTGCGACCGACACAATGAAAGGCAAAAGTATTTATTTGCCATTTTCTGCGTTAAAATAATCAAAACCTCCCCACACCCCCCCAGCCAATCTGGCTGTGGTTCATTGCAGCCCTCAGGCAGTGTTGGCAGCACGGGTATCCCCGCGCGGCTGGGGGCGACGTCTCAAAATCTGCCAACGGTTTTAGGCAACAGTCTCACTCCGGAAAGCAAAGCGGTGGGAGGAACTGTAGAGAGACCCCTCCCAAACCCAAGGGTTTGGTGATCTGATGAAAAACAGGTTGCAAAATTGAAGTTAATTTTTCTCCACTAAAGCCGAAGTGTTTTTATTTTTTTTTTAACAAGAAGAAATAAATGAAATGTAATTTATTGTTTGCACTTGGGATTGTTCTTTGTTGGTTTCTGGCGCAGAGTGTGTATGTGCTAATGGAAAGAAGCAAAACATCCGCTCTCATGAGAATCCCCCAAATACCTCTAGTTGTGTACAGGGAAATAATGTGTGGTGGGGTCTCCTTGTCGAGCCGTCGCCCGGCGGCTGCAGCAATGGAAGGCAATTAAGGGCAGTAAAAGCAATTAGCAGCAGCGAGAAACACTGTTTATGGGTGTCTTTCTTACAGCAAACGGGAGCGAACTTCATATCAGTAGCGTTCGATACGAAGACACGGGTGCCTACACCTGCATTGCTAAAAATGAGGTGGGAGTGGATGAGGACATATCTTCGCTTTTCATAGAAGATTCAGCAAGAAAGACCCGTAAGCTTAATTTTCCGTGTATTTATTTCTTTAAAGTCTATTTAATGTAGTGTTACACATGGAATTTAATAGTTGAGCCCATTGCATGAGGTATGTTGGACTGTTAGGCGGAAGGCGATGACAATTTTGTCTGTGCTTTGGTCGGAGGATTGGGTTCTGTTTTGGGAAGGAATCACATGGGGAAGGTAAAATCTCCTCGTCCAGGACGATGGTGCCTTTCTGGTGCCAGAAGCATACTGGGTGTGGTACAGCTAATATCTTTACTAAAGTAACAAACTGGCAATAGTTTTGCATATAAAATGATCCAAAACGTAATATTTTGCCGAATTAGATGCGGTTTCAGAAAATAAATAGCGTTGATTTCTGTACAAGACTTCTTTTAAAGCCAGTTACGAGTCTAAGTTCTCAAATATTTAGATGCTTGAAAAATGTTCCCGTTGAATTATTTCACCTGTATTTACATCGCTAACTAGCAAAATAGTTTTCCCTTGGTGTGAAATTATCTTCCACTTCAAAGCCAAATATTCTCCCGGCCACTCTTAGCTGCACGTCTCCCGTAGGAGTGTGGCAGCGTTATCCTGACCGCACTGTCCCCGAAACACAATTAATGAAGGAGGTGATTGGTCGCCCCAGTGGAAAAGCTCCCAGAGGCCTGATCCTTCCTAATTCCGCTGTCTTGACTCCTTGGGAGATTGCTTCGGTTCACGGTGATACTAAAAGGCTGCAAATGGGATTTTTGCTACTTTTCTGGCTGTTAATGTAGAGCAAGAATTGAAAACTAAGTTAGCCATAAATATGGGCTCTCATGGCGATTCTTTGGAAAATGTATTCTATTCCTCATTAAACAGATTTATGTAGTCTTGTTAATATCGGTCGTTCTCCCTTGAATACTTGAGCAAGGGAAATTACAGTATGTTGAGAAATAATTGGATGTCTCTTAAACAGAAATTCAAATACAGCTGTACTTTCAAAGAGTATTTGAATCCTAAAAGAGAATGTGGCTGCATGAAATTCCAAGCAGAAATGCAGCAAAGTGTGTAGCTGCTGTAACTGCCATTCTCCGCCTTCGGAAAGATGTCATGTTTGCTTATTGAACCTGTACAGAAAATCACAGCCTGTACCATACCTCCAATTACATTTGAGGATAGCATCTTCTCTTTACTAAGGCTTTGATCTTTGCACAGGCTAAAGTTGGCTTCATTTCAGCGGGGATTTTCCCCACGTCAAAGTTTCAGAATTGTCTCTAGAAGGAGCAAATGTATTTAGCAATATCTCTCTTTCCTGATATTTTATTTGAATGAATGTTATAGAGTTTTCACAAATTGAACAGTTCATGTAAACATGAGTATTAATTCAGTTACTTGCTACAATGACAATTTTGACATTGTTTTGTTGTTTTTTTTCTTTTCCTGATTATTTTCTGGCTTTCCCAATTTTCTGATGCTGCAGTTGCAAACATACTGTGGCGAGAGGAAGGTACTGCAGTAAAGTTCTTTTGTCGTAGTGATAATGTGCTTGTCTGCTTTAATAATTCCATGATGGGCCATTCTCCACTGACTTGCCACTAACTCTATCAACTTTCACAGTTACCAGATTAAGTACAGACCAGACATTTAAAAGCTAAGCTATTCAAATAAGAGATGTCACTCTCATAATATAAATCGTACCTATAACTTCTTACATTTTCCCACTATGAAATAATAGGGGACCATAAAATATATAAAAATGGGGATTTTATATAAACTGCCACCCATGTGAGTAGCCTGAGATTCTCAAGCTGCATTAACAATTGCACATGCGTCAGAAGTGCTCCCAAATTACCATAATTGAACGAGTAAGACATAAATTCAATACTCTGCATTTTTAAGCAAGCAATTCAAGCTCTTCCTCCTCAGCAGCACGTATTGATGTTTACTAGGTGAGCAACAAAAATTGTGTTCTTGACTGTTAGGCAAAAAAAAAAAAAAAAAAATAAAAACCACAACAGGTTTTGCTTCCCTCTGTCCTTTAAATCGATGCAGGGTAAAGGTTGCCCCATTTCTCTTTGGTTTAATTGGCAGTTAAGATCTCTAGTTTGATCAAATTTATGGTGTGCCCTGCACAAGGTCAACATCTGTGTATCTTGGAAGCCAAATTAGAACAAAACCCCGTCCTAAACAGCCAACTGACTCAAAGATATTATGGAGGCACTTGAAATGAAAACGTATTTGATGTTGTGCGCGCTTGTGCTGTCGTAATTTCCGAAGTGCGCAGTGAGACGCATCGTGTGAAGACCCAAGGAGCTGTGGGGCAGCCTGCCCCTCCGGCTCCGCGGGTACGGTGCCCCGGTGGAGGGACGGGGAGCCTCCGGGCTCCCGGGGGCCGTGAGCGGGGTATCCACTCTCTGGAGGAAGGTTCTTGGGCTGAAGTCCAGGCGTAAGCCAGTTCTTACCTCTGCCAGTTGCCTATGAGGAGGCCAGGACCTTGGTGTCCTTCCATCCAGCCTTGTGGGGAAGGTCTCTGCGCACACCCGAACCGCTCTCATCCGCGTCCCCCTGCGCACTGCAAACCCCCCGTCCCTGCCGTTGTGCCTCCGCCTTTGGAGGCTGCGAAGACCCTTCCATAAATAGCGCCTCCAGGTACCCAAAATGACAGTTGTGCGCCGTGCCCTTGGCTTGGCGCTTTCTGCTTTGCTGTGGCTTGGCCCGAAGGATTTTAGGGGCAGAAGGAAAGAGGCAGCCCTTAGTGAGCTTGGCCAGGGATGCAAGCCCCCGGGGCGTACCTGCCGTCCCGCTGTTGCCTGCGGACACGTACACGCAGCAGACGCGGCTGACTGGAGGTCACGAGATGTGGCACAGCCCCCTAAGAGAGCTCTCCGGCCCTTTTTCCCAAATACGCCACCTGCAAGTGCCTGGTGCACGGCAGCCAAGAGCGTCTCTTTACCGCTGACGTTCCTGTAAATGGCATTATGGGCACTAAGAATTGCTATTTCCCTTCTGCCGGGAAGCGAAATCCCCAGTGCGTCTAATCAGGCCGCCATCATCTGCACCATGCTGCATGGCTGTTTATATACTGCATCCCTTATTCTCCTTTTTAAAGAAAGTGGTTGGGTAACCCTACCAGATGTAGAAGTATAGTAATATTTAAAGAACAGCTAAGAAGTTGGTTGCAGAAAGTCTTCTTATAATTCCGCTAAACAATATGGGCTTACTGCTTATCAGCCTTGCACATTTTAAATAAAAGTGTGAGCAATATACAGGGAAAACGTGGGCAGTAAAAGCAGATTTACTATTGATGTTTCCTAAACAATTCGGTATCTTTAGAGCAGGTTTATTCCCCTGCCTGTGTTGTTCTACAGCATTTGATCGACACATTCATTTCAGACAAAGAACCCATCGAACACACTTTAGCATGTGAAATCTCGGCACAGGGGAAGCTGGAAGAGAGGAATGGTATTTTTGTTTTTACAGTTTAAATGTGTTCTTTCAATTCTGTTAAAACTTACGTGTAAGTAGCGATATTAACAGGTGGACCGGTAGACTTGAGCTCCTTTAAAATGGTCACATCCTCGTGCCCACGGGGTCTGTGGTAACTAAAGCTGTCGGGAAAACGCCTGGACAGAGTATTGCACAGAGCAAGCTTTTGCTGCAGGTCCAAGTTTTAACACAAGTAGTCGTTCATTTTAAAAGTCAGTCTGTCAGTCTGTTCTCGAAACCTTTCGCTGACCGTGCGCAAATAAAACCTCAAGAAATGAGCGCATGTAGCACGACCGGCCAGTTAATCGTGGAACTGGAAGTGCGTGCAATATGGTGCAATGTACAGACTAGTTTTTAATTTTGGGCAGAGAAAACTACGAGTAGCCCAAATGTAAGGGAGAGAGTTGTTCTCATGCCAGCGTTCATTTTTGCAGTGAGTGTTGCTTTCTTTATACCGGGATAAAGGGAGCGCATCGTGCCAGCAGGCAGGCATCACTTATGTGAATGCATGCGCTTAAAAAGCTGAAAGCCTTTTTGTTACCAAATTTAAGTTCTAAAATACTTCCGGCCATTTAGATTAAATTGAGGAAAACCATTCGAGTATCAGATCAGAAGAAAGTATTCCACAGTGACAAATTTGCCCTTTTTGCTTAAAGAAGGGAAATACAGATGTACGCTCAGGTGGAGACTGTATTCCTCAAATAGAGAAAACTCTTGTTGGCATCAGGTGTCCTCCTGAAGATTTTAAAAAATAAAGATGATAGAGTCAGCTTCATCGGGAATGGTTCAAATAAGAATTGTTATGTTTAGAAGACCCTACCCATTCTTTATGGGGGTTTTGTTATATTAGGGTTTTTCTTATACAGATGAGGTATGTTGCCTTTTATAATGCCTTTAGTTTTTGAACATCCAACTTGAAATGCCTTCAGTTAAAAAGGGGAAAAACCAAAAAACCCTCCTCATTAGTCCCCCAGTTCCCACTCTAGTACCTGCCTCACTGGTATAAATAACACAACTGAGCAAAATTCTCCATTGCCCACCTCTCTACTGAAATAACTCCCCGGACGGAGGAGTTGCAGCGGTATGGTCAAGAGTGGAGTCGGTTTTACCAATGTCCGTGAGATTGTTTAGAGATGTGCCCCAACCAGGACTTGGCAAATACTTCGTAAGCCACAATAAAAGACCCAGTTTGTCTATTAAAATCCTGCTACGTCTAAAAATCAGTGGGAAGATTACTCTCTGAAAAAGTATTTTAATTTAAATGTGTAAACTTTAAAGAGAGAGTACCTGAATGCTATTAGTAATTTGTATTATATTTTAACCAGTCAGCAGAAAAACTTGCACTCATTTTGCTGTAAAATAAGCGGTGGGACTTGCCAAGTCACTAACTCTGAACCTACCGGGGTAAAATCATTATCAAAGTATTTCTGTGACTAATTAAGGCCTTAGTTTGGAAATACACCGTCATTATAATCGGATCATCAGATGAAATCACGCTACTATCGTGCATGAAAATAATAATAAGCATCTTCACAACGATCATAATTTGTTGCCTGCCTATTTCCACTCCTTAGGATCAAAATCCTTTACTCATGAAAATACGTGCACTCATTCCAGCCAGGGTCAAATTCTGCCCTCTGATGCGTTCACTCAAATCCCATCGAAGCGGGTGGGAGTTGGGTGCGTGCTGTGAGCGCGGATTTTGGTCCAAAGTGCCCCAATGAAATGTTTTAACAATATACTTGGAAAAAATTAGCCCTTAGTCTGTAACGTTAGTTCTGGATGGAAGTCCAGTAGCTTTTTTTTCTACGTGCATGATCCCTCACTGTGGCATCACATTTAAGGATCACGGCTCCTGTACCCGCCTGATGCCCTAACTGGGGTATTTCTGTGGTATGGTTTAGAGAGGGTCAGCCTGAACAGTGTCAGGACAGCAGACACCACGTGCTGAGACATTGTACTCTGAAGCCACTTATTTGGCACCAAAAAGAGGGGTTTTTAGCACCAAAAAAAAAAAAAAAACCCTTCTAGTCTTATTATACTATGTATTTTACAAAATTTTCCAAAAATTATACATGTTTTTACTGTGAAGTTTTCCTATGGTGATTTAGACCTCAATCCTGCAAACACTTAAGAGACGTGAGAAGCTCTGTAGATGTGAGCAGCGTTTCGAGCTGCCACCGCAGGACCAGCCCAGGGAATCGGAACGCTGAACGTTGTTCAGATCTGGAGAACCGGGACCTTATTTCCCCACGGGTAAAATGTAATTAATTAGAAATTGCAAATTGTCACATCACCATATCGTTGGCAGATAAGTACACTATCAACATTACTGGGGGTGACAGCGGTCATTGCAAACACTTATTGGTGGTGGTACGAAAAAGACGAGATGATGTTTGGATCTTTCTAACTCGAGTGTTTGAAAAGATCCTGAACATTTCTTAACGATGCTTGTTAGTGCAATTGCATGTAGCTGAAGAACCACGAAATTATCAGTGTTTTAAGGCATTTCTGCCTGACAGAAATGATAAAATACGGTCTCCTAACAGCAAAGCGATGACAGACAGCTAGTTTTCCAAATCTCCTGGAATGCCCCAGTTGGATAAATGAGTGCTATTGCGATGCTGAACTACTCCACATTTGTGAATTACAGTTTGCAAGATTTCAAAAATGTATTTGTTTTGGTGGCTGTAGTTAGTTCATCCAGATAGTTTAAGAAAATCGAGAAATGTATGTATTTTCATTCGTGGAACAGTTGTTAAGCGCTTTCATTTTGCATCGCAGTTACAAGAAGTCGAGTTACCTGTAACAGGAAAACCTTCAGATTAATTTTAATTAAAGCTGCTCTCTCAGTTCTCAAGTTAGTAGCAAGCTATTTTTAATGAAATCATAGAAAAAACAAAGTCATAATCTGAGGGAGTTAACAGTGCGATAGAGGGGCTTCTTGTAATCAAATCCCAATTCGGTACACGTGCACGAGATGTGAACACAGTTCTTTGCGTACAACTGCCGCCACCAAGGCAATGCATTTTTGAATGTGTCTGTACCTCTTCACTCCTTGAAGCCCTCGTTGTGACATGAAATTTGATTTTGTGAATGCACCGACTGCATCCAAATGACCGACTTTTATGTGAGGCAGATTTTGTTTGTTGGGGGAGGAGGGGGAGTTCTTAAGAAAAGTCCTAACAGCTGTGGATACATAAGAAAAAAAAATCCTATTCCTTTTTGCTTTATCCCCCTTCAAGGCCTGAGTGTTGGGAATATGTTCTATGTCTTTTCTGATGATGGGATCACAGTCCTTCAGCCAAACGAATGTGAAATCCGGAGACACATCAGGCCCGAAGAGAGGATTTTCACAAGCTACGTAAGTCCTAAACCCAGCAGCTACAGCCGACAGCTGGGAAACTTTCTCTTAATCTCTTCAAAGGTTGTTATGGCTAAAAGGACCCGTTTGACATAGTGATGCTGGAGCTTGGTGGGCTTCATGTGGCATCCCTGAGGTGTTTCATCTTCTCCTCTTGAAAATTAAGGCAACCACCTCTGTTATAAGACTGACATGGAGGATTACTGACACGCTGCAGAGAATTTGACTAGTTGTCAAAGCAAAGCAAAGACTTTCACTTGTCCTGTTTGACCTATTTACATGTCCATGCCCAAAAGTTGTAACTTGACTAAAAAAGTCAATAGCAGAGAGATGCACACATCACTCGCTGGTGCTCACTGGCACCTTTTACTCATGGCTTCATAGGCAAAGGAGTGGGCTACTTTCTGCTCTTTAGAAATCGTTTCCCATGTTGAACCACAGCAGGGAGGCGAGTAGGAACGCATGGAAGATGGTTGTGCCATACTAATCTTCTGCATCCTCTACTGCTGAACTGGAGACCTGCGCCATCCTTTGGTGCCCCGCATTGTCTGCCAGCACTGAGTTTACCTGACCCTTGCTCTAGGAAATCACAACAAAAATTTGTTCAGGTGTCAGTGGATGTCAAGCGTGGGCTCGTACGCAGTGGAGCTCACCACGGCAAGTGGGATGACATGTGCCTGGAGGCCCTGTGAGGCCAATGTTTTCGGCGACCTGTGTTGTGTACTCTTGCACGGTGACACACATCGTATGAAAACTCATGAAACTACCAGATCTCATAAAATGCAGGTGCTGAAATACAGCCAGAAATACTTTCTTAGTCACTCCTTTATTTATTTTTTTTTTAAAGGCTCAGTACACAGGGGAAGATGAGAATGGGGCTTCCTTCTGAAGAAAGGGAGTCAGCCTTGCTTTCAATTTTGGGGGGAATAAAAGGGGAGAATCGCTATCATGAGCCCTGCAGGCCGGGTCAGGCTCTGCTGCCATGGGTCAAGGTCTTCTTGTCTTCTTGTGAGTCTGCATTCAGTATTTTTTAAATCTCAACCAATTTCTAGTTGATACTGGGGGTTATTTCCACTGGATTTTAATATACCTTAGTAGAAATCCAGAGTGATGCTCACCCAAGACTGGTCCTTAGCATGGGCTTAATGTTGTTAAGCCACACTTGAGCTGTTGCTGCTCAAAGACAGAAATCATGTGTTTCTTTTGCAAAGAGCTGTAAATATTGAAGAGGTGGTTCTGGAGAAACAGCTTGAAAAGAACAAAGGAGAGAGGGCACTTAAGGAAATAATGTCAGCACAGTGGTGGGCGTAAAAGGTATTTTTAACGTCATTACTTGGCTGCCTTTCAGAGACACCTCTAAGGGTTTCCTACAGATATCATAGGGCCTTTTGCCTTGGCATAGGGAGGATTGACTTTTATTTCCTCCCTTTTCGCTTTTAGTGTGTTGCGTGTTTGCCGCACAGACACTGACACCAGCCTGCAACTCGAGGAGGGTTCCTACAACAAAGGTGTCTTCATTTGCTATGAGAGGGCACACACAAAAGCAGATAGAGCAGAGAGGCCAGTGACCTTCCCCTGCTCCCGGTGGCGTGGGTGGATGCTGTGCGGTGAGAGCCCAAGCCCCAGCGCGCGGCCGAGGATGAGGAGGTCAGTTTGGAGGCTGTCAGGTGCTGGGCTGCGTGAAGGGCTGCTGGAAGCCCAAGGATGGCTTTTGTAGCACATTTCAGCTTGCAGTAGCGTCGATCCCCAGCCCGGCTGGAGGGCCTGAAAGGAAAATGCAGCCAAGCTGTTGAGTCTTCTATCTGCATTGTATCTTGTGTCTTTAGGGCAACGAAATTGGTGAGGGGTCTTATGAGGAGCGGCTGAGGGACCTGGGGGTGTTCAGCCTGGAGAAGAGGAGGCTGAGGGGAGACCTTCTTGCTCTCTACAGCCCCCTGAAAGGAGGTTGCAGAGAGGTGGGAGTCGACCTGTTCTGTCAAGTAACAGGGGATAGAACACGAGGAAATGGCTTCAAGTTGCGCCAAGGGAAGTTTAGATTGGAAATTAGGAAGAATTTCTTTACTGAAAGGGTCATCATTGGAACGCATTACCCAGGGCAGTGGTGGAGTCTCCATCCCTGGAGGTATTTAAGGGTTGTGTAGTGCTCAGGGACATGGTTTAGTGCTGGGTTGTCAGTGTCATCAGGCATTGGAACGCATTACCCAGGGCAGTGGTGGAGTCCCCATCCCTGGTGGGATTTAAGGGTCATGTAGTGCTCAGGGACATGGTTTAGTGGTGGGTTGTCAGTGTAAGGTTAATGACTGGACTAGATGATCTTACAGGGCTTTTCCAGTCTAGGAGATTCTGTGATTCTGTGATTCAACCCTTACACATGGTCTCCACCAAGGTACTGAGCTGACAGAGCTGGGCTGCTTAGAGGTGAAATCTTTTTATCCACCACCATCACTGATACAGACCTGGTGTTGGCATTGCTTTTGCTTGAACCTCCTTTTTCCCCCCGAACACGCTCTGCTGCTCTCGCTTTCCCCTTAGAGAGGTTGTTCCATTGTTTAAAGTGACCTGGCTGTTCTATTGACCAGATTTAAAACCAACAGTTGCGCTCACTGAAAAATCCACGTGTTCATTTAGTTTTGCCCTCATTTCCACACCGCAGCCTGGTCCCACACAAATGCTCTTTCACATAAAGCAGCTTGACAGAAGGAAGAGCGATGAAGAGTAGCCAACGTGCAGAGGCTTGTTGGTGAGATCGCGTCTGACTCTTCAACCTTAGGGTACCAGTGAGCTCCCACTAAAGCTAATACCAGTTCTGCACAGGACTCAGCGAGTGGAGGATCGGAGACAAAATATGGTATCAGGCGGTTGCGAACAGGATTGGGTCCAAAGCAACAGGATTTGGTTCCTTTTGAACAGGAGAAGTTTCTGTGTTGGAGCAATGTTTCTGTGTAGGACCCTGTTGCTTTGCCACTGTTTCCCTGAGCACAAGCGTCTTGGATCACACTCTCCTGAACTGAAAATGAAGACTTTATGAAAAATATAAAGCTGTGATTCAATTAATGTAAATCTCTGTTTTTTCAAAGCACCAAGTGATGTTTCTGTTGGTAATAAATGCTGACAGCACTGCAAGTCTTGTTGAACCGTGGCGTATTTCAAAAGATAGATCCATAGACTGTGTGGTTACTTAAATTCGATGTGAGTTTGCAGGTGGTCCGGCTGTTTAATGTCACTGGACAGAGCCAGGTTGCAGTGTGCTACCTGATAAATTAATTATTTCATGTTTTCCAGGAAAGAAGTGGGGGAAAAAATCATCCTAATTGAATCGCCATGGAATTTTTTTCTATGGTTTTCAAGGCTGAGCTTCTTGCTGCTCCAGGCCCTGAACTTGTAGAAATTAAACCTTTTCTCCTCTTCTTTTCTTTTTCCTCAGGAAGAGATCTGTCCTAGAGTGGAAGGTGAAGGCACTCAGTCCTGCCTCTGGGCTTCAGCGGTCAATGTCAGAGACAAGTACATTTATGTGACACAGCCAAAGCAGAACAGAGTAATGATAATTGATATCCAGACTCAGAAAGCCGTGCAGGTACTTACAAGCGGAGTGCTTTATTCAGTGATGGCAAAAGACTTTCGTACGGGACAAACAAAGTAGATCTTTGCCCAGTGGATCTTCTGACCACTAAAAAGATGGGCCTGTGTTGCTTTCAGCTATGGGGTCACACTGTTTGTAACCTCACTGGCAGGAAAAAAACTCCTTTACAGGCTGTGTAGCATCACCTCGGAGCTGCATCTGCAGCCGGGCTTGCAGCTAGCGTGGTAAAATAATGCTGGAACGCATTTCTGGCTTACGCTCACCGAGCCACTGCCTGACCGCGGTTATAAGCAGGTTGGGAAGAATGAACTGGCGTGGGTATAATTCGAGCAGAAATCGGCCCCTGATCTACTGGCATTAAGTAGCAGCATAAGATGGAGCGGTGTCTAGCTGGAAAGCGGCACCGAGCAGCCAGATTTTCCTGCTGCTGCTCCCCCCGTTCATTTGAAGGTAATTGTGCAGAGCCACACAAACGGGTGTGACAGTGGTATGTGGGAAAGTCTGCAGTAAACTAATGCAGTATTCGTCACGTACATTCAGGTCGCTATGTAAATACCTCTCTCTGGTTGTTTTGGTTTTTTTAAGTCCTTGGATGTTGACCCGTTACCTACCAAATTACATTACGACAAGTCCCACGACCAAGTCTGGGTGCTCAGCTGGGGTGACATGCGGAAGTCCTCACCGACGCTGCAGGTAAGTCCTTACGCGCTGAGCCTTTGCCCTTCCTGGGCTTGGCATCATCGCCAGCAAGCTGGTGGCTGGGTGGTTGCAGGTAATTAACAGCATTTAATGGTCTGGATATAAAGCTGCTCTTTCATTTGCATATCTAGTGCGTTGTAGTCATCCCTCCTCCATCCATCCTCACATATTTTTCCTGCTGTTTAATTTGTTTTTGAGCAATGACTGTGCCGTAGGCTGGCAGCAGGACTGCTTTGTTGCCAAGGTCTGTTTTGTTTTAAGGCTGCTGCCGGAGCCAAGCGCCGTAAAGTCATCCAGCAAGGGCTGGCGGCTGACTGCGAGCACTGCGAGCCTGCGATGCTCCAAGTCATTTGTGCACCCTGCGTGAGCGCAGCTTCTTTTTAACTTGATTGAGGTCTAAAAGCAGTGGGTACCAAGAAGCCACAAACTTTCTGCGTGGAAATCTGTTGCTCTTCAGGTCGTTGGTTGTGTTTCAGCGGAGGTGCGAGTCAGGCTGAGCGACACGCTTAAGGGTAAGCCCGAGGTAGGGACTAAGTGTGTGTTCATGGCAGAGCTGCAGCACACCCTTCTCAGACGTTGTGATGACCTGCAAATTCTTCTGTCTGCAAAGGATTTGGGGGCGTTGCATACAAAAGAAGCAATAAATGTGAATTAATTATACCATGCCTCAAGATTCGTAACCCTTTCAAGGGAGGTGATTCTGTCCCCCTACTGTACTCTGGTGAGACCCCACCTGGAGTACTGCCTCCAGCTCTGGAGCCCCCAACACAGGGAAGACATGGACCTGTTGGAGCGGGGCCAGAGGAGGCCCCGGAGATGCTGCGAGGGCTGGAGCCCCTCTGCTGGGAGGACAGGCTGGGAGAGTTGGGGGGGTTCAGCCTGGAGAAGAGAAGGCTCCAGGGAGACCTCAGAGCCCCTTCCAGTGCCTAAAGGGGCTCCAGGAGAGCTGGGGAAGGACTTCTTACAAGGGCGTGTAGTGACAGGACGAGGGGGAATGGCTTCAAACTGGAAGAAGGGAGATTGAGATTAGATATTAGGATGAAATTCTTGGCTGTGAGGGTGGTGAGCCCCTGGCAGAGAAGCTGTGGCTGCCCCATCCCTGGAGGTGTTCAAGGCCAGGTTGGACAGGGCTTGGAGCAACCTGGGCTGGTGGGAGGTGTCCCTGCCCAGGGCAGGGGCGTTGGAACTCGATGATCTTCAAGGTCCCTTCCAACCTAAACCATTCTGTGATTCTATGATTACTAGCCTCGCACCGGTGTTACGCGTTGAGGAAAACCACCCTGTTCTCCAGTATGGTAAAGGCATTTACCTCTTCCTGTCTTCCACATTAGGAGAAGCCCAGGTTTTCTGCCAGTGCCCTAAATAGCTACTTATTTTCCTTAAACTCATTTTGTCACTTGTCTCTCACAAGCCTTCAGCCTCCTTTTGGATGATGATGGAGCATAATGTGGTAGAATTCTTCCTTTCATAGTAAAATACAGAAAAGAGCTCTCTGGGGCATGAAAAAAAAAGCATAAACAGCAAATATAAAGCCTCAGGGACAAATTCTGGTATTGGTTGTCAGTGACTGCACTGGAGGGCTGCCAGGGAGGTCCCTGGAGCTTCCCCACGGTCAGCACCACCAGACCCACAGTGATACTGGGGCACAGTAATGCACAGAGGTTTGGACAACTAAATTAGCTTTCATTTCTGGATTGCCCTCGAGGATTCACTCTTCTGTTGGCAGTACAGAAACACCAAGTGTAGACATCTAATTGGGCGTTTTGCTGCTGTTGTATGTCATATGACAGAGTTGACACCAGAGCTGATTTGATCCATCCGGACATACCCTTCTCTAGCAGTTATTTTCCGGCACTTGCTGCCCAACCTTTCTGGAAATGTAGGTGTCAAGTGAATACTACTCCTACCAGAAATGTTTGCTTCTATGTCTACATTAAAGCGTTCCCCGATAGGCAGAGAAGGAGAGTGGCTGTGCTTTCTGACCTAAAAATGTACATATCTGGAGGCTACATTAGTCCTGGGGCTGCCCAAGGCTTCGCTGGAGGTGCTGCCCTACGATGGTGGGATGAGCCGTCCCCACCAGCCGCATGCTCCGTCCCAGATAATGGCAGCAGCCTGCAGACTTCCAATAATAAAGAATGGACGAGCGACTCAACATGGGCATTTTCAGGAAAAGACACCAGAAACAGAATGGGGCAAATAAATGGGACTTTCTGAGGCGATGCCACCAGCTTGTCTCACCTGGGGATGAGCAGTTCCTGGTACTGAGTATAAGGAGACGAAATGGGCTCTCTTTACCCTTTCTGACTTAATTTCTTCCATCCAGCTGTGAGAGGTTTCTGTAATTAAAGGAGAGATGGCACAAGCATGTGATTATTAAGAAGAACACACCATCTGCACAGTTGGAAACTTGTTATACCGCTCCAGCTCTCAGATAGTCCTTTCTGTTATCTTTATGAAGTGCAGTTACACGTGTAGAGGATGAGATTAGCATCAGCATCAGCAGATCTTCTCTTTTTTCTGACCTTCTTTCCCAAAAGGTGGGCAGTGACTAATTTGGCAAAGTTCATTCTTAAAACCTGCAGCGGTTAGTTGCAGACGTGCGATAAATTACCTTTTTGAACACAGATGCTACTGCGGAGGTTGATCTAAATTTCCACTCGTTCTTTGGAAGTCCGGGATTTATCAAACGGCTCCTGCAGCCCACTAACGGGGTGCTGTTGTTTGGCCATTACTGCCTTCTGGGAAGCAAATGTGTGGCCTCGTGAAAGCCCTGTGCAGGAGTGGGCATCCCTCTTGAGCAATCTAATTGGAAGACATCTAAACGGCACGGCCAGAACAGCTGTCTGAACTAAACCTCGTAGGGTTTTAGCATTTCCTTAATGAATTATGTAGCCATAAATTCAAAGCAACTACCGTTGCGCGTTAGAGCAGCAGAAGTTCCTAACGAATGGACTGAAGTCATCTCGAACCGAGCAAACAATTTGAGTATTTAACGTTTGAATTATTAAAAACTTACTTATTGAAAACTTTTAACTCTTGAAAAGTACCTCTCCTTTTCCGGAGCGGTGGAGGAGCTGAGTTCCCGTGGCCACGGAGGTGTGTGCTGTGGTGGAGGACAGCACGGGGAGGACGGCCAAAGGGCCGTTCTCTGCTCCTCCCTGACTTCTATATGGTGCGGTAGATGGATGAACAGTTCTTCTCCTTCAAAGTGATAATTAACTGCTGTGAGTTAGTGTTTGATCCTTCAAGCTGGTAAATTATCGCTGTGCATTTAAGTGAGATTAATAAATACAGCCATGAAATAAATGTTTATTTTAGGCAGCGAGGAATAAATTATTATGGTCTTGGTGTTGTCATGCTATTTCAGCTCCCGCATGACTGCTCTTTCTCGAGATATACACATCTTATGAAAGTCAAGCTGTGTACTTACCTTACAAATGTCAAGCCTCAAATACTATTTATTAGCACACCTTTTTCAAGACAGCTACACCAAACAATATTTTGAAGTCATTAATCAATTTGAGTCTACTACATCCCTGGGAAAAGCCACTCGGTACCGTGTATGGCCGTGTGATCTCTATTTGCCTTTCTGCCTTACTGCTTTTCCTGCACTCATCCTGGTGTGTATTTATTGCAGGTGATCCCAGAGGCGAGCGCAGGGGAGGATCAGCACGTTATCCGCACGCCGTTTGAAGGAGTGGATGATTTTTTTATACCACCTACAAATCTTATTATTAATCACGTTAGGTAAGAAATTCTCTTAATGAATAGCAACAGTGACCGTGCTGCTCTCTTCTAGCGGGCATCCTTCTAATGATCTTACAGCACTGCGCAAATGCGAATGAATGAATTCGTGATGAAGCTAACTACTCTTATCCCCGTTTCCACGTGTGAAATGGAGAAATGGTCGAGCAAATTACCCATAGTTATTCAGCAAATCAGTGAAACTGCAGAAACCAAACCTGGACTTCCCTTCGACCGTGCACGGGCATTCGAAGCTCAGCTCGGTCAGCCATGCCTCCTTGCAGCCCAGTGTGACGCGCTGCCCTGGCTTCCTCGTGCCAGCAATTCGATGGCCGGAAAGTCGCCTTCCCTCCCTCAAAACCGCTTTGTGGGTCTGTGCAGAAACCTACGGCAAAGACTCGCTGCCTGAAGTGGTGAAAGTTTGTTCTGCCTGACGCATAAAGCGCGGTCCTTCCACGCCATTCCAGCTTGTTCCAATATTGGATCTCTGTGTGAGGTGTGTGGTTTGAGCAGAAAAATGGTATGCGCTGCATATTAAAAACCCCACCTCTCTGAACCATCAGCTTTGAATGTTAATGTGATGTAGTGGTTAATGAGATTGTATAACTAACATACTAATAACTTGGAGTAATACTGGCTGCTTCCCAGCAGGCACGGGAAGACTCCCATTAACGTTATCAAAATGGATGATAACTGCACAGCAATTTATACTATTCTTACCATGTTACAACATAACAACTGTTTAACCGTCTTCTGTCCCCAGTATAGTTTAACTAAGTTAAACACTCAAGAATTCATAACGTAACTCCTTACATTAATCTTGTGTTCCCTGCAGTGAACACCGAGGACAGGGAGGTCACACTTAAATGATTATGTGCTGAATCTGATCCAAAATAAATAACTTTGCTTCCTGAAACACAAAATAATGAGACATACTTCACGGCTGTCGTTCTTAATTTTTCCCTACCTCATTTTTCCACTTTGCTTTTAAAATATCGTTATGACTAATAGTCGTGCCAGGAGGTAGATGACTCTGCTGAATGTTAAAGCCTGAGATGAGAAGGTATGGTCTGGGTTCAAAGACAGGAAGGTGGGACAATTACACTTTTTTTTGGTTTGTTTTATTGTCTTTTTGCTTCGGTGTGATTAATCGGCTGTATACGGATGATCTTCCGTAAGAAATATTAAATGTAGATAATTGTCTATAGTTTTCCATGCTGCAAAGCAGAGACTGCTGTGCCCAATTTCCTATTTCATTTGTTCGGGGCCAGATCTTTGTCCGTTCTCTCTCGCCCTCAGCACAGAAAAATAATTGCTCACAGTCTAATGAGACGTACTGAGATCATGTTCTAAATTCTCCACTCAGAAACAATAAATGGCAATACCAGCAGTTCCCAGGAAGGTGAATATTTAAGCAATCTCTTCCACGAGCCAAAAAATATTTGCATGCAAATGTTCCTGCATATGTATTTCAGCTGCCTGTTATTTCAGATGGATATCTAGGAATGTATCCATTTTTATTAGTTCCCGGGGTAGATTGTTGTCTATTAAAAACTCTCTAAGTGCAAGGTTTTCTTTGAGATTTCAGATCACAGATTTCATGCCAGCGCTGCGCCTCTCCTGCAGCTGTGTGCACATAAAACACATTCTGACCCACTTTTTTAAATTAAAGTTTATGATAAGAACCATTTTTTAACTTCTTCAGGCATTTGGCCAAGTATTAAGAAAGTCTTGGGAAAAAAAACTGCTGTAAGGGAAAGCATTTTTTAAAGTGTGCTTAAAATGCATTCATCCAGGAGAAATACAAGTGTCATATCCAATTTCCACACACACAGTGCACTACGAATCTCCACTGCAGATATTTTCTGAAGGCTCTAATGGATGTAAGTATAATGGGAAAATGAAAGGCTTAGCCCAGTGATTTTCATGGGATCATACACTACATTGGCTCGTTCTTTAGAAGTGAAATCATTGCCGAGTGTCTCATTGACAGATGGATTAAGAGTAAAAGAAAGAAACCCAGTGTTTTAAGCAAAATATATATTATCTGCGTGCGAGCACGTTGTCCTCCACGTTTCACAAAGCAATTTTACATCTTTCGGGGAAGAGATACCAAACTAAGCCCTCACTTCATTTCCTTCTGTCTGCACTGAATGGATGAGAAGATACTCGATGTAAAATTAGTTTTCCTAAGTCGGTACCAGTGACCTGTGAATCCAGGGGAACACAAACAGGCTGTTTCTATGGGCTCCCTCTCAAATTAAGCAGAAACCTTTCTTGGCTATTCTTGACCTTTTCTTGTCTTCAGCAAAGGTCAGATGTGCTGCAGCATATCTATCTTTTACAGAACATTTGTTCTCTGCTCGCTGTTGTCTGCCCTCTCTTGAGACAGAAAACAAAGACCCCTTTTCCTCGGTGCACCCTGGCTGGTTACGTTCCTCGAGAAATCTTCCCCGCCTCCCCCGGGCTGGCAGGACGCTGCTTAATACAGTCTCACCTACACCTCAGCCTTGCCTCAGCTCCTGCCGTGGTCCCCGGGGCACCACGGGTAGCAACCGCGCGTCACAGCTGCCCTCTGGAGCTGTAATTTAGGAGATGAGGTGGGAGATGGTCTTCACTCAGTGGTTATAGATACAGCTGGAAGTTGCTCTCTGGCCGCAACCTGGCAGGGATACGCTTTCTTTTGAAAATTTTTCTATCTTGAGATTGAAGAAGTCTTGAGTATATATTGAATTACATCTCTCTAGACCTGAAACCGATTAAATATAAAAATGGTCAACATTTTCATATTGGCCTAGAAGTGGCCTAGAAAACACCCAGGTCTTGATACCACTCCTATTGTAAATTGGTCTTCCTGATAAAAGGCTTCAGCTTTTGAAGATGTTATTCGAATACCCAAGCGTATATTCAGGCTTCCAGGATCATGTTGCTAATTTTAACTGAAATACATACCTCCTGTTAGCAGGTTTTAGAAGCAGTAAAACGAGAGAGATTTCTTACAGAAAAGAGACAACATTATTGCACACGCTTACGAAACCAACAGGATAGAGTTCCCCAGTTCTGCTGACTTTGGTCTTTTCTCAAGCATATCGCCGTGTCTCCAGAGATGACTTCAGTGTCATGTTTTCTATTTCAGGTTCGGCTTCATCTTTAACAAATCGAAATCCGCAGTTCACAAAATTGACCTGGAAACTGTGACCCACGTCAAGACTATCAACTTCAAAAACTATAGCTGCGTCCCGCAGACCATGGCGTACACCCACCTGGGCGGTTACTTCTTTGTCCAATGTAGGAGGAATAGGTCGGCGGCTGCGTCGCCGCAGCTCGTTATTGACAGTGTTACCGATGCCGTCATCGGCCCCAACGGCGACGTGTCGGGCACACCTTATATCTCGCCGGACGGACGCTATTTGGTCAGTGCGGATGAAGACAGCGGCAGGATCAAAGTCCAGGCTCTAACTGTCCGGGGGGAAATCAAGTTGATTTATGACTTACAAACAAACATACACGTATCTGATCTGACATTTCAACCCTCTTTCACTGAAGGCAATCAGTACTATATATATGCTACTTCACATTTGCAAACAGATGTGCTTTTTGTAGAGCTGTCAACGGGGAAAATGAATGTACTGAAGAATTTAAAGGACCCTCTCACATCCAAAGACTGGCCCTGGAGCAACTACAACAGAATTATGAAAGACAGTGGATTATTTGGACAGTACCTCATTACACCAGCTAAAGATTCATTGTTTGTTATAAATGGGAGGCAAAATACGTTACGCTGTGAGGTTTCAGGTATAAGGAGGGGTAACACAGTGGTCTGGGTTGGAGAGGTATGAAGGGGCGATAGCAGGAGAGCCTTTGGCAGGCAAGTACCGGTTGGACCTTTACGCTGCAACAAACGAGCAGTAGCATTGTATATTTTTACACTGGGAAAAAAAAAAAAAGGCAAAAACAAAAAACCCCTGTATAGGCTTCATGGTACAACACTGGTCTACTTGCAAGTTTTCTAATATAAGGTATGTTCTGCTAATAGGAAGTGGTTTCGAAGGGATATTTTTTATTTGGGGGTGTGATTTGTGGTTATGAGAAAATGCTGGGAAGCGAATAATATCTCCACTGAGAGATTGTATAAGCCACGAAACCTAGTGATTCTGTAGAACAAAAGAGATTTTGAGTTTCCATACTGAGGAGCTTTTGTGTTACGTTCAAGCCATGAGTTTTCTTTCCTGCACACCTTGCCCGTTAGCTGTGCCGACCACCCTACCCCGACCCAGAGAGACCACAGAAGCGATGACTGCAGTTAAAATTCACCTTTGGATGATGGGGGAAACTAAGCATCAGAGAGCGGTTTTCAACCCACCGAGACCTAGGAGGGCGATTTAATGAAAACTGATGAGTTTTCTCTGCGGGATGGCTTTGGGAGGATTGGCGGATGTGATTTCCGAAGGAGGCATAGCAGAAATAGTAACTGTCAGCTCGCTTTCTTCTGCGCTTAATTTTGCTCTTGGAACTACTGAAGGCGATGTTATGAGTCCCCCCCCTCTTCTAATGCCTATTTGTATTTGAGAAATTCGGCGTGAAATATCCAGGCCATTAGAGTGGGAAAAAAGCCAGGAAACACTGAGAGGGGGAGTCAGAGTTTTGAGAAGGGGGCATTGGTCTTTCAGCGGCTTGTGAGCGCGGTCAGCTCGGGCAGGATGTGCAGAATCTGCTCTTCGGGGGCAGAGGATTAGTTACGGTTATTCCCACAGGAGGCAGCAACACTTGTAGAAATTGTTGGTTTCTCTCGTTAAATATTTAGTAGCGCTGAAGTCACTTGGTTCTTCGTAAAATAATAGCTACAATGACAGAGGCTATTTTTAATAGAAAACTCGCTCATTTTCTAGTCATAGCCTTAATTTGCCTATTTCAAGTCAGACATCTTGGGAAACAGTTTTTCTATGTGATTTTTTTTCTTCCCATTTATAGTACACTTGTTTATAGTCAATTATCTTTTAGTTATGAGCAAAGAGATTCATGTAGAACCAGCTGAATTACCCTAGAATGCAACAGCTGGCATTGAGAAGTTTCACTTGAGTTCCCATAAAAATACAGATCCGTTTGCACATTTGGAAGATAAAAAAACTTTTCTAGTTGCGTTTTTGTAACTTTCTATATCCATCACCGGGGAGTAAGCGGGGCGAGAGCAGCTTCGGCTCGCAAAGCGCTGCAGACCGGGTGAGCCCCACTGCCACCGTCACCGGGCGCATCCGAGCGGGTGTCTCTCACCCGCTGCTCTGAGAACGTGGTCTTGAGGTGGGTGAAAACTCTCTCTGAAGGTAAACATCTGTTGCATCGGAGCCACCCATCGGCCTTTTGAAAGACCCTGCTCGTTTTGCGAACGACCTCGCTGCCCAGAGTTTGTACGAAAGCAGCTGCTGAACACATCCAGTCGTATGTAGTGGCGCGGTAATTATTTTCCTCCACAGATGCTTAAAGTCGCCCATTTCACGATGCACGCAGAGGGATTTTAAATGAGAAGGACGCAGACTAACGCTGGTTCTCTTTGCTTTAAATGTTAAACTTTTACCGGAAGACTAGCAATTTAGCATGGCTGTAGACCTGAAGGAATTTAAACCATTTCGGTTCTGTAGAGAAGCTATAAAAATCTGTTCAGACAGACGAAGAAGGGGAGCTGAATCCTATGAATTCATTAAACGTGGAGTCCTTGAAATTGCCCTTCAACACCCATAGGCTGAAACCTACACCTCTTTTCACTTATGAGCCATAGGGGTTAGAAGAGACTATCCCGTCATTGCAACGCAGACATAGAAAACAGATTGGCGTAGCCTTCCTTTAGCAATGCATGGTGTCCGTGATTTTCTACTCACCCGGTTAGGAAACATACCCATGTCAAGGAAAGGAGAAGACCAGCTTTGTAAGTACCTTTAAATATGCACAACTCCTTTCTTGAACAAAGCTGTATCCATACATCGCAGTCATCCTCAATGTGTTTTACCAAGGCCAAACACCGCTCTCGTGTTACCTTTTATGACTTCTTGAATATTTTATTATGCCTATGGTAAGTTTCCCTGTAGAGACGTTCATTGTGTCATAGATCAAGCAAATATTACTTTTTTAAGAATATTAAAAAAACCTGTATATATCTGTTCAGGTAAATATTCTTGAGGCTGGTTTATATATAGGCTGTGAAAGATGTGTAACAGACCTCACTTCTTCTTGTTTGTTGCAAAATATTGGAATAGCGTTCACTTGAAAAATCCCACTTGGACCTTCCAAAGATGTTCCCTTTCTTCCCTCTTCAGCCCAAGTTCTGGTGATGTGTTTTCTAAATTATCCTGATGGTTATATATCATACTTAGAAAATGAAGTACAACATAGATTGTCCACACTACTTGTGAACAGTTCCAATGACAGTCAAACCTGACATTAAAGTGCTGCACATTTGTTACTCTGATTTTATTTTTTTTTATGACACAAAAAATTTATATATACTCAAAAAATGCTTCAACTCATTTTTGCCTTTCAGCTCTGTCGGAGACTACATTTCCTTGTTTGCCAGTTCCTTTCCCACTCCCTTCGCGTTCTCCACCAATTCACAATTCATTCCTAGCTAATAAATTAGTTAATCACAGTGATTAATTGAAATGAATTTAAATTGAATTAATGACCCTTTAGTTATCCTATAACACTTGTGTATCGGTTGGGTATTCTGACACTACAATCACAGAAAAAATAGTCCCTGGTTGACAATAAGACTCTACTCCCAAGATCAGATGCGTTTTCCATTCATGGTAGAGGTAAAACAGCAGTATAATGGGAATACTGTTTTGTCTTAGTATTTCCTTCAATGTTTTCACTTTCTGAATGAGTGTGAGTTTTTACTTAACATCTTTAACTATGCAGTTCAGTGACTGTTTAGAAACCGTCCACTTTTAAATTGGAGAGAAAACTCACAAGTGCCTTAACTTGGAATCCATGACAATAATTAACACATTCTTAACATTTAATACTTTGATTATTTTTTTTTTTAACAGCCACCACATTAAAAAAACCAAACAAACAAACCAACAGAATTCCCAACAGGTTTCAGTGGGCAGTGGTGGGCATGCCCGCGGGATGGGTGGGAGTTGGGAAACCGGCCGGGCTGCTCGGTCACCCCGGCAAAGGGGCTCAGCGATGGGGGGCACGGAAAACCCTCCGCCCGCCCTGGAGGAGCGGGGCCGTTTGGCTGTGTTGACCTCCGTGAGCACGGCTCGGCCCGAGAGGCACACGGGTCCTGATGACCTGTCGACAAGCACTTATTTACTTGATTTATACGATGATTAGGTCTTAATTACTAGAGTGGCCGGTAGTGTGCTGGGTACTGCGTAAAACGGATAAAAAGGCCAAGATCTCAATTCTGTAAGGAGATAACAGCTAATTCCCCGTATGACCCTACAGCCGGTCAACAAAACGAGCAGGAGCGCGGGAACTGAGGCTGGGGGAGAGGTGAGCGCTGACATGAGTGCAATAACCTCGTTATTCATCAAAGACACAGCACGCTGTGATGCCTGTGTATTTTTTTTCCCTAAGACCCCCTTTGTCCCTCCCCATTCAGGGCTTTATTTTACATGAATGTCCCTTGGGTTACGTGTGTAGCTGTTGCTTCTCTTCATCGCACTCCCGGGACTGGGACACTCGACCCCAGGGATTTCCTATCCTATGACTCCCCACCTCGTGCTCAGATAATTTCTCCCATGGAAAACCTGGGGGTAAATCCTGCTTGTTCTGACACAGCGCATCCCGCCAGGCGAGCGGCTAGCGCCTGCTTTCCGTACCGCGTTGGGACTCCGGCTCTGCCTCCCAACGGAAACCCACATTTATTGCCTGACCCAGCTCTGGAGTCCCCAACATAAGAAGGACATGGACCTGCTGGAGCGTGTCCAGAGGAGAGCCACGAGGATGATCCGAGGGCTGGAGCACCTCTCCTATGAGGAGAGGCTGAAAGAGTTGGGGCTATTCAGCCTGGAGAAGAGAAGGCTCCAGGGAGACCTTATTGCAGCCTTCCAGTCCCTAAAGGGGGCCTACAGGAGAGCTGGGGAAGGACTTTTTACTGGGGCATGGAGTGATAGGACGAGGGGGAATGGCTTCAAACTGGAAGAGGGCAGGTTTAGATTGAACATTAGGAAGAAGTTTTTCACTGTGAGGGTGGTGAGGCACTGGCCCAGGTTGCCCCGAGAGGTTGTTGAGGCCCCATCCCTGGAGGTGTTCAAGGCCAGGCTGGACGTGGCCTTGGGCAACCTGGTGTGGTGGGAGGTGTCCCTGCCTATGGCAGGGGGGTTGGAACTCGATGATCTTCAAGGTCCTTTCCAACCCAAACCATTCTATGATTCTATGACTCACTGCTTTGTGCATTTTCTCTTGGGCTAAAGGGGGGGAAAAAAAGGAAAAAAAAAGAAGAAAAGAAAACCCCTACAATACAGTTAGTTTATGGCAAACAAAGCAGAGGTTGATATTCTACTTACCTCTCCTAGAGCTCATCCCCCCGTGCCTGGGAGCCCCCCCCCCCTCCCTGTTACCCATCGCCACTGCCAGACAGGCACTTTCCCCACGGGTACCACCACCTGCGGTTCCCCAAACGCTTTGAACTCCTCTCCGGATTTCACCCCTCCTTCCCCCTCTGTGCATCTCGACCCTGCTGCTGCTGCGGCACCTCCGCTCCTGCCGCGTCGCTGCGGTGCCCTCACCCCGTCCCCGCTGGAGCAACAGATTTTTGTTTATTTTTTTCCCCTTGTTGCTTTTGTTTTTTTGAAGCAGCTTGAAATAAAACACAGGGAAATCTCTCTGTCCGGAGACCAGGAAAACCCATGTGTTTCTTTTAAAAAAGGGATGGTGCAGCGATATTTGGTGTTGAGGACGGGACAAATTCCCAGGCGAGCCCGGTGACCCTGGGAAGAGAGCGCTCCTATCTGCTAGAGGAAGAAAAAGACGCCTGAAATGTCACCCTTTTTCTTACCCTGTTTCCAACAAGAGGGTTGGTTCTTTTTTTAACACTGAACTCTAAAAATAAATAATAAAATAGCAAGGCGATGAGGATTTTTTAAAACGACCCTAAAAACAGAGAAAAGAGTCAGGCAGGCATCAACCTCACCTCTGCTCACGCCTGGTAAAAATCAGGACACCCCCAAAATGCAAAGGTGCTGACTCAGGGCTCGTGCCCGAGTGGTGGGGATGAGCTGGGGCCCTGTGATGGAAGGGGCTGCAAATACAGAGCCACAACTACTCATCTATTATTTTTTTAATTACATGGCATGCGAGCCGGCTGTTGCAGCCCCGCCGAATGCGTTTGCCAAAATCCCTTGGCCGCTGAAGTCCCCGTGGCCGCCCGGTGCGACGAGGTGGGATTTCCAGCCTGTGCAGGTGGAGCAGGAGGGGTTGAGCATCACCAGTGCGACGTGTGATGTCCTTGGCCCGATCTACTCCCCGCACCAGCCGCATTGATGCCCGTAACTCAGTGTGTACGGCACGAAAGGTCGGCCCCGCGGAGCCCGGTGGAAGATGCTGATGTTAACGACCATCGGTGCCTTGACACGGGGTGCTCAGGTCACTTACAGTGCTCGCAGACATGACTGGCAAGTAAAGCAGCTCTGTTTTCCTTCATTTTCTTGCCTTCTTTTAATTTTATGTGTCCCTCATGGTAAGAAAAAGGAAAATTCCTGAAAAAGGGATGAAAACTCGTGCTAGTGGCACTAAACTCTTGCAGGTCTCATCTTAAGTTTGGGAAACACGGGGGGATTATGGGTCATATTTTTGAAATGCTTGGAGTCGCAAGGCAAAACACCAAAAAAAAAGTCTTTTTTTTTTTTTTTAACCAGTTTCACAGCTTAATTTAAAAAAAAAAAAAATAAGCGCCCCGCTGTGGTGCTTCTCCCATGCAAATTGCCGCTGCCGAGAGGCTTGTTTAATTAAGCACTTCAGCATCTAACCCTTGGCAGTCCGTGGTGTCTTTGACACTTGTCCAAAGCCATCAGCTAAAGGCAGCGAGCACAGCAGCGAGCAGAAGCCAGCTGCCTCTCGTAAACAAGACGAGCCCTAAATCAAACAAGAAGCCCATCCCGATTTACAGAGGTCGGAGCACTGACATTTCCAGAGGCAGCACTCAAATTCCCAGGTTAGCCAGGGTTTCCCCCCCCACCACCAGTCGCCTGTGCGTGATGCCATGCGTGGGTTGATGGCCACATTGCTCTCTGCGCCGTGGGACACCCAACCCAAGAGCTGTGGGCTCTCCAGGTGCTCTTTAACTCGCGGGGAGAGGGTGCAGTGATGTCTGGCACTGCGCCTTTCGTCGCGGCAGAACAAGAGAGTGGAGCATCACCTGATTTCTTTTTTTTCCTGCAGGGATTGCAGAGAGAAAGTTTTTAATGTTTTATTTAAGGTCACGGTAAATTCGATGTTAATTGACTTCCAGTAACTGGAGGGAGGTTTCTGCATAGGGAAGTGCATCGTTTCTGCAGGGGATTTGCTTCGAGGACTTGCAAAGCCTGATCTGCCTGGGGTCAGGCAGGGAGACCAGGCGTCTCGCACTCCCACCTCCCTCTTCTTTAATCACGTTCAACCGAGCTAAAACAGAGTAATAAGGCGTTGGCTAGTAATTTGAGGGTCTTTTAAAACAACTGTGTTATTTCCCACTCTCGAGCCTCATCCCTTTCAGCACGGCTGCCCCTGCAGGACAGGACCTACTGCACCCTCTGAGCGTTGAGGATGCGGAATTTCCCGAAGCTGAGCATCAGCCCTGAACACCCCGTTGTGCAGACAGTTCAGTGTGAAGACCTCTATTACATTTATCTGGTTTTGGAGTGTTGTTTTGGGCTCCAGTCCTTTTTTTACATAGAATCCAAGACAATAACTTTAAAATACAGTGTCAAAAATATTGGTGGACCACAAATACAGGCTAACTACCGGCTTACTAGTTACCCTCTTTAGCTTCACTTTCTGAAATGATCTGAAATGGTCTATATCCCAGCCGACAGCTAAGCTTCAGGTTGTTCTCTCCATCCAGCACATCTCCTCCTGGTGCAAACGGAACTCCCTGGTGCAAACAGAACTCCCCGCTGCCCCGCGCACAGCCGAACTCCCCCGGGAGGACGCCGGGCGCTGGCACGGGCAGCGGGCGCCAGCGAGCGCTGCTCTCTCGGCGGTCCTCCAGTTCCCAACCTTGCTCAGTGCAAAGTCGGCTCTGTACGAAACCCAACGGCAGCTCTGAGGCTGGCTGGCTCTGGCATCCGACCGCTGGCACGCAGGATGCCGCCTTTATCCCAGAGCCAAAATTACGCGGTATTTTCTCGCTGTAAAATTATTTCAATCCGGTAGATACATGAGCTTCTACGTGATTTCTTAAGCAGTTTTTATCCTTTCAAGGGAGGCATTTTCTCAAGCCTGAAGACTCTTCATGTGATACTTTTTTAAAATTTTCATATCTTCAATAGCCTTTATTTTTTAGTAGAGGAAAGGGATGCACTCACGCTTGTAGACAACATCCTGCTGCGGCGTTGCCCTTTCTCCCCTCATGCAGGGACCACATCGGCACATATCACAGTGAGGACTGGCGATTTCTAAAGCCAACAGGGCAGGGAAAGTGCCGGAGCAGAAAGCACAGTACTGCCCTGCATCGTTACCCCCCCGCCAACCCGGCAAAGGAACACAGCCGTGCGTTGTGCGCTGTGGCCAGCGAGACTGGAAAGCGTGCCAGAGCCCACCGCCGCGTTAGCTGAAGTCTCTTGCATTAAGCTCCAAACCCTCTCCATCACAGACTTAGCGTATAGCAGAATACTGTATGGAGAAGGGGGCCGAGAGGAGGATTGATGTAAATATAAAGGTTTGGCATTTTGTTTTAGGTTTAGAAAGGAAAGCAGCAGTTGCTGCCTTAACCGTGCAGGATCCAGTGCTGGTGGTCCATGGCTGGTCCTTCCCCCACCCATCCGGTGGCTTCGTCCAGCCCCATGTGCCGGTTCACCAGCCTGGCACCAGTGTCCACCCCAGCAAGGAGGTGGTGAGGCCATTAAAACAGGGACTTGATGGATACTTTATGTTTGCAGGGTTTAAAACAGACTGACTGCTGGTAGCCACGTGTGCGTGTGAAAAATAATAGCATCCCTAAAGTGTTCTAACTAAAGTAAGTTCCCACTTCTGAAGTGTCCCAAGCACAAGACATCCCAAATATCCTGCCCTTTCTTCATGGACAAATATTTGAGCAAGCATGTGGCCAAATAAAATAAAATAAAACACCAATAAATTATTATTTTCTCCAAATAAAAGGTGAGGAGACTGCAGGCTAAGAGCTTTTTTTTTCTTTCCCCAACCTTCATTGAGGACACTGAAAACTCATGAAAATTCATGATTAAATTTGAAAGCTATGGCTGAAAAACACAAAAAAACCCAACAAAATTCAAGTACTTTTGTCAATACCTAAATCAGGAAGAGCAGAGAGTAACATTTTAACACTCATTTGCATTTTAATAGACAGATATCCGCCTCTTTTGCTACAGCTTTGTGTTTTAGACACACAAGCCTGTGGTTTTCCCATTGTGGATTCTTTATTCATCCTGGGCTTCGGTGTGTCCTTCAAGTCCACCCCGAAGCCCACAAGCCCAGAAATAGCAGCAGGAATCCCGAGAAATCCCCTCCCCGCCATGGCCATGACCCTTCCCCCTGCCCACCGCGCCGGGCTGAAGCGTGCGAGGGCTCTCGGGGACGAGCCGCAGCCCCGTAGGGCAGCCGAGGAGGAGGTGTCGCACACCTCGAGGAGAATAATACAGGCAAAGCCTTAAGATAGATATATGAAGCCGCCTGCCGCTTGTTGGTCAGGGGCTGTTTTCCAAACTGAGGGCTTTTTCACCTATTTTCACTCTCCCATTGACTCTGAACATCATTTCCAGCTGCTGCTTCCCCTCGACACTGATTTCATCAGTCTGTGTGCTCCCAACTCTTGCCAAAACCGGGGTCCTGCACAAAAAACTTGTTCAGCAAGCAAATCAAGAAACAGGCCACAAGACCTACTAAAAAAGGGTTTGGTAACCCTAATAGGTGGGTTTGGGGTGTTTTTTCTTTTCCCCTTTGATAGAAGAGCCTCTGCATCGTTGGGCGTTGGTGTCAGTGGTGCACCGTCCTTGTCCTGTGCCACACGTCAGCAGCACATCCCGTTCAGTCTCGCTAAAAGTCGGGTTCCTTTGGCTCAAGACAGACTACTAATGGTTTTCAGCACTCAACACGTACACTGGAAAATGTGCAATGGGAAAATAAAAGTCAGCTTTGCCCGAAAATGCCTCCTCTTGTAATGCGCGTACACGTGAAGTCTCCCCCCTTATTTATAAAATATGTGAAAGTATTTTTAGTACATCAAGTTTAGCAGAGATTTGTACCAACACAGTAGTAGTGTGCAGCATTTGAAATACATTTGTATTTACTTTGATGTGTTATATAGTACCACTCATGCAGCGTATTTGCAGTAACACCCAATACAGAAGGAGAGGCAAAAAAGAATCACACAAAGTGCTCTCTATAGATACTGTAAATGCTCTTTTTCTTCAAATTTTACAATAAAACTTGACAAAAGCGCATGCTGACGGTGTCTGCTTTATCCTTTCGGTGTTTCTTAGGATTATTGGTGGCGGGATGCTGTCTCCTTTTGTGGGGGATGGAAGTCAGCAATCAATGGCTTTTTAAAATGCGGGCACGCATATTCAGCTAAAATACAGGCGAAGTGATGAGCAGAGCTCCTCACCACCCCTAAAAAAGCAGCTGAGTGTCATTTCTATACGGATACGTGTGTTGTTGCACGTGGATGCACAAGTTCGTAGCTGTATGTTTGCAGCTGGGAACCTGCGGGTCCAGATGGGACAAATAACACGTGGAAAGGTGCGGGAAGGGCTCGAGGCAGACACGGGATCCGTCACCTACCGCTGGCGGGGACGAACGTCTTTCAGGAAGGTGCAATACCCAGAGCAGGCAGGACTGCGGTTCGGCGTAGCCTTTTCCAGTGTACCGGCACCGCGGCGCTCAGCACAAGCTCTTCTCAATCCTACAGCATCTCGTGGCGTTGGGGGATGCAGGGTACAGACCAGGGCAGCCTCGGGCCCTCGCTGATCGATTCAAAGATGTCAATCTGTATTTCTGGGTTCCGCACGCTTCTCCGGCAGCCTTCCTCCTGGTGAGGCCACAACTGGAATACTGTGTCCAGTTCTGGGCTCCCCAGTTCAAGAGGGACAGGGAACTGCTGGAGAGAGTCCAGCGTAGGGCAACTGAGATGACTGAGGGACTGGAGCATCTCCCGTATGAGGAGAGGCTGAGAGCGCTGCGACTCTTTAGCCTGGAGAAGAGAAGGCTGAGGGGAGACCTTCTTACTGCGTACAGGTATCTAAAGGGTGGGCTGAAGGAGGATGGAGCCAGACTCTTTTCAGTGGTTCCCAGTGACAGGACGAGGGGCAATGGGCACAAGTTGGAACATAGGAGGTTCCGTTCAAATACACGGAAAAACTCCTTTCGGGTTGGGGTGGCAGAGCAGTGGCACAGCTGCCCAGGGGGGTGGGGGAGTCCCCTTCTCTGGAGGTTTTCAAGCCCTGCCTGGATGCAGTGCTGAGTGCTGTGCTCTGGGCAGTCCTGCTTTGGCAGGGGAGTGGGACTGGGTGATCTCTAGAGGTCCCTTCCAACGCTGAAAATTCCGTGATTCCATGAGAACGACGAGCAGTCTCACCGCAGCTGGCACCGGCCCCTCCGCGCACCCATCCGGTGGCAGAACTTCTCCTAAAAGCGGTAAGGCTGGAACAGGCGAGCTCCCAGCGTCCTCGTGCACCGTGCACTACAGCTCTGCAGTTTTATATTTAAGATTAGCCTGCCATGTCTGTGTATTTAATTTATAATTACAATTTTGGCCTGGGAAAAATTAGCCTGTCCTCACACGGCGCTATTGGAACACTGAGCCACAGATGGCTGATTATCGGAATGTCTAATAGCATCTTTGTAATAGTCCTGAGGCAAAAATGCCCCACTTTTGACAAGCATTATTTGCTGAAACAAATTCCATTTAATTAAGACGTGAAGTCTGCACTGAAAGACGTCCTGGCTTGTCAACAGTATTAACTGCGGCGTACGCTGCTGGAGGTTACTTCTTGCATTGAGGCTGAATGGTAACGGACAGGCGCTTTCTGAAGAATTTCTTAAGTTTTCCTGTGCAGCAAGGCTCGGCTGGTCATTTTCCTTGAACACTCTTTTAACTTGAGAATCTCAAATCAGCGCTGATGAAAACACCCAACTTGACAGCTTCGGAGGCTGAAATCCTCTCTGTACCCTAAAAGCTCCTTTCCCCAGTAAGGGCTGCTCCGCGCCCCCTGCCCCAAGGTCTGCAGAGCCCCCATGTCCCCACCACAGGAGTGGGGCAGCCTGTGGGTGCACAGGGGCTCTCTCCGCGGGACCGTCACCTCTCGTGAGCGCTTCTCGTAGCAGGGTGGGTGTCAGCAAACCATCCCTCGTGCGACCACGTCACCTGGGAAATACTACACCTGAGCGTCAGCAGAAACGGTGGGCTCAGTCCCGGGGACGCGGGCGCTGCTCTGCGCCGCTCGCAGAGTGAGACTCCTTCATGCACGGAGGGGTTATACGCAGAGCCGGCAGCTCAAGGTCTGCAGTATCCCATATGGCAGTAAAATTATTCAAGGGGAAATTATGCAGATAGTCAACATGTTCAAGCCGCAGTGGATTATGCTGAAAACATCAGCACAAGCAGCAGTCAATTTGCGTTACGGTCAACGAACGCGGCTTCACTTGTTTTCCCCTGTTGGAGGCCCAGGGGGCTCGGGGGCCTGGGATGCTCGGGGATGCTCTGATAAAGACCCTAAAGCTACTGCTCTTGTGTCGGTATGTGACAACACTTGGAAGATGGCGGGGGAAAAAAGTTCTGTAGTAACAGCCACCGTGCAAGTGGCACAGCGCTCCGTCCACTAGCAGTTCACCCACTAGTTTTCCCGACACACTAAATGGCATTTTGATGGAGGCGGGATGGTTTTGGCAAGTGGGGGAGGAATAAGGACAGCGGAGAAGGTGCTGTTTTTAACGACTGCAAGTTTGACTACAGGCTGAGTCCCAGCCCTTGCTGGGCCCTCACGGTTCCCCCGGATGCGATGGGAGCTGCGGGAGTCCAGCCCACAGGGAAATGCACTGGTCCACGCGGGTCACACTTATAACCGGGCTCGCATTGATGAGCAGCTTCTACTGGTGTCTATGAGCAGGAACACCAGGAAAGGGTCTCCTGGGGCAGAGTCCTATGGCCACAGTATCGGATAAAATGGACTCTGGATAAGGCACAGATTTTGGGAGCTAGAATCAGCTTTGTGTCAAACAACCCTTCAAAACATCACCAAAGCAGGATGGGGGCTGATACAGTCTTCAGAAAATATCAAGGGATGATGCAGAATATCTTAAAATTGTGTTTATTTAGATCCTCCCAGCAATAAAATCAAACCCACTAAGAGTTGTTTCAAAGTGTTTCTTTAAGTCAGCCAAACCAACCCCTGAATTATCCTCTGCAGCAAACAAAACGCAGACACGCTATTAAGCCGGGCTGTAAATATTGTCGAAAAGAACACCCCGACCAATACATTAGGGGCTGTGGTGGCACCGATGTTAATGCAAGCCTGGATGGAGATGCTCACTGGGGGCAAATAATGTATCTGCGGCGTTGCAGGAGAGAGGCAGCTAATGGATGCCGGGGGTGTAGCACACATTGTTCACAAAACCGTTCCAGACCGCTGCCAAGCGCCTTGCGATCGATGGGCAAGTGATAGCCGGGAAGATTTACACTTACTTTCACACCTCCTCGGGAAGGCTGTGATGGTCCAGAGGGTGCCATGAGACTGCTGAAAACGCACTGCCAAAAAAGCCCCAGGTCACCCAGCCCCGGGTGCGGGCTGCCGGTTTGCAGACCTTCGATAAAGTGAATATGGCATCTTCGAGGATTTGTTGTCCTCTCCCCCTGGCAGAAGGAAAATATTTGTTAGACCAATTTTACGAAGGGCTGTCGGGAGCTGCTGTGTCTGGAGTCGGGAGCTGAAGGAGCACAGGAGCCTCAGGATGACAGCAAGGTTCCAGAGCTGCACTGTCCACCCTGGGGGGGTGTGACTTTTCCAGGTGATGGGGACAGGACACCATCTGATTACTAGGGCTTTGCTGAACAGAAGAAGAAAGCGAAGAACAGCAAGAAATCTAATACACCCTTACTATAATCCTTTAACAGGTCAGGACATACTTCATGGTTTCCAGCAACCTTCTAAAGATATCACAGAATTCCAGACTGGCAGGGGTTCGGAGGGACCTCTGGAGATGGCCTGGTCCAACCCCCCTGCCAGAGCACGGTCACCTAGAGTAGGTTGGACAGGAACACATCCAGGTGGGTTTTGAGTATCTCCAGAGTGGGAGACTCCCCCACCTCTTTGAGCAGTGCCAGTGCTCTGCCACCCTCACAGTGAAGAAGTTTTTCCTCATGTTCAGAAGGAATTTCCCATGTTCCAGTTTGTGCCCTTTGCCCCTTGTCCTGTCACTAGGCACCACTGAAAAGAGTCTGGCCCCATCCTCTTTCCACCCACCCTCTAGATATTGATAAGCATTGATGAGATCCCCCCTCAGCCTTCCCTTCCCCAGACTGAACAGCCCCAGGACCCTCAGCCTTTCCTCATCAGAGAGATGCTCCAGTCCCTTGATCATCTTCATAGCCCTCCACTGGACTCTCTCCAGTAGTTCCCTGTCCTTCTTGAACTGGGGGGGTCGGAATATATAAACCTTTTTTTTTTTTTTTCCTTCCTTATTTATTTACTTTTGCTCTTGAGGTTAGATTCAATCACAGTGTCAGTTGACTGGTGGAAGACAACAAAGCTTTGCAGGACAAAACCCAACACATGATGGAGGTTTCAACCTCGTGCGACTTACAGCAGAGAAGTTCCCACAGGCGGCAGAGTGAAGCACTGCAGGTGTCCCCCCCCCTCACGGTACCGTGAGAAATGACCATGAGAGCCCTTTGCTGCTTGGGTTCAGGACTGGAGCCCATGGTGAGATAGATATCAGGGGTGACATGAGTAATGCCACCTCAGGGGTTGTCTTCGGTGGGGTGGGAGGAGGGACAGGGAGCTGCCCCCGCTGCAAAGTGTGCACGGGCACTGCCTGGGAGATGTCAATCCCTGCTACAGGCACGTGGAAAAAAGAAGTAGGAAACAAGTAGCAGCTGTGGAGCTCATTGCAGGATTGGGATCCTCCAGCCTGACTGCTCTGTGTGCGAAGCACGGGTGTCCTTCCACCTTCTGCCTCTCTGGGCAATAGTTCACGGCAGCAAGCTGCTTTCCCTTCTCTGTGCAGTGTCCAGAACAAAAAGGATCAGAGCCCTGGCTGGCTACTGGCGTAAAAAATAATTGGAAGGAGCGATGGTCTGAATATGAGCAAACAATAGGAACAGTGGATTTGCCAATATTTCAGGTACAGGTGAAGATAAAGCCATTTTCGAAATGGGGGAAAAAAAAGAAAAAACATTTCTACCTACTACTTTTAAGGTGTCTGTTAACAGTATTAATAATCTGATCACTAATGGCTTCAATCCAGCATATGGGGTTTAGGTGCTGTGCAGATAAGGTACTGCAGAGGGGGTAAATCCCTACTCGGATGTGACACAGATGTCCTGCTCCCGGGCAGCGTCAGCGTGCGCCGTGTCCCCGAGCCCTGGCTGGCTGCATCAGCTCGTGGACTGTGCTGCTGAGCCAGAAGTTCATCGGCTGCAGCACCAATTTGTAATTAACTGCAAAAACAGAAGTTTAAATCAGCATGCATGCTTTTTTTTCGTTTTAAGATGCTTTATGGTCACTACATGGGGCATGCAATTTCATCTTCCGGCGGTAACGCATACTTAAGCTAAGTAGCGTCAGTTCGCTGAAGAGGATGTTTAAATCTTCATTAAACTCATCACTCCCATAATAAATATTCACAAACTAATAACATTTTTAATGTCTTAGTAGGTGAATTTAAGTCATTTAATCATTTGTCCTATTTTATTTACTACATTTTTGTTTGCGCCATCACATGATTTAATTATTTAACGACAGGGCAAAGCAGCAGCCTCTACCATATATTGGTAGGCCACAAAAGTCATACACATCACATGCATTAATTGTCCCTATTGGGACATCCTGGGACGACAAAAACATCAAGACATTATTCTTCTTGCACCTTTACTGCAGAGGCAAAGACTGGATTGTGGTTGTACAGCACAGTTTGGGTTAAATTTAGTAATAAGCTTTGAGGGGTAGTCCAGGATCACTACTTAAAAATGGCCATATATAAATATAAATAAATCCAGCAAATACTATGGCAACTGGAAGTGCCACATATGCAGATTACACCGCACCCTCCCGTGCCCTGGCGGGTTTGGTCCACCCAATCCCAGTATGGACCAGTCAGGCGTTACCCAAAGGTGGCCCCATGGGTACCCCAGGACTGGAAACCTGGACTTCTGGTTGCACTTCAGTAGAGCGTCTCACTACACTGACTTGATGTATGAGTGCACGAAGAACGAGTGGGAAAAAATAAGGACATTTTAGTAGAGATAAATAGGATTTACAATGCTGTCATCTCCAGCAACTTTGGCGTTTCAATTCATTACAAGTCCGGACAAATTAGATGTTTGTGTTCATATAAAATAATTTCTCCTCTTTGACCTCGCCTAATTTATCATTTTACGTCTTTCTGCAGTGCTTGGGAAAGCTGCTGCTTAAATGAACCCAAAGGAATATACGAGCAAAATATTAAGTAGTTACCATTAACAACAGGGTACATTAACACCCAGCACCATAGCTGCCCTGCAGCTATTTTTGCCAAGCCAAACACAAAGTATTCCCCTACAGATGTAGGATTTGTATTTCTTGCAGTATTAAAGCTGAGACACCTTGTGACAGTGTTTCCACAACTAACACACACATGTATCTCAGGAATTCAATTGCAGAGAATTCACTGCAGAGAAAAAGAAACAGCAAAGGGGAAATCCTTTATCTCAAATCAAACTAATCCTCATTCAAATATTTTTATTTTTTTTTTATAAAAACCTCCCATAGTTTATTTCTGCCATTTTGTATAAATTTTGGAATTCTATGTGCTTTTACGAGTAGCTACATTTTGGTGATGAAAAGTGCTATTTATAATATTGTACAGTGAAATATTTTCAGAAAGGAGCGGCTAGATCATCAACAAGCATCTACCTGAGCATTCATATCTTCAGTTTCAGAAATGACTTATTGTTTACGTCAGCCCGGGCGTCCTCTGACAGGTCCAACACAGAGTAATATTTATGCACTCATTCAGAGTTAGAGGTAACCCAAGAGTAAGGCTCTCTCTTAACTGCGGTATTCATTTCGCCATCATCAGCAACAGATAGTGTCAATGAAGGCTACATAAATTATATTTATCCGGCAGGCTTAAGCAAAGACATAAGGAATCCTGCTAAGGGTTTGGTATCTGTTTTCTACACGACATGTATTAATGCGGTTGTCAGGTGGAGAGAGGGATAAGGAAAAGATATGACTTCCCCAACATCTTGAGCAAATCAGGAGCAGAACGGGATAAACTGGTAAAGACAATGCAAATATTAACTACACAAAGGTGATGTCACCACTTTACTGCTGTGCTTCCTGCATGGCACTAAACCATAAAAAACTCTAAATTGCGACAAAACCGAACATTATCACCAAGCAATTTCTTCCATAAATAGCCGATATGGGCTGCACTAACATCGTCTCCAAAGATCCTTTCCCAGGACGACCCTCTGCCAGGCGCCAGCAGAAGCCGTTACTGTGGGCTAATAATAACAGAGTGCACACACACGTGTACCCTGTGTTGGAGAACAATACACACCTCTCTCCAAGGAGCAAAGAATAAGTGCAAAGAAGCAAAATGTATGTGTGTGTGTGTGTATGTATATCTATACTATATATAGCGGCTCTCTGAAGACGATGTGGGTTTTCATTACGTTTCACAGTCAGGACATGGTATGCAGCAAAGGATGTTCTTTCCCCTCTTTCTCCTACAACACCAAAATCTGTGATGTGGCATTACTGCTGTTTCTGCCCTTCCTTATTAAAACCTTTTTATAGAAAACTTAATTTAAATGTACGCTTTTGCTGCTCATGGCCATGAGTTTCCCAGGTTAGAAGGCCGGCTCTTAATGCCACCATTACCATCTGTTGACTGTCTGAGGTGTTCAGGGGGATTCTTCCATGTGGTCTGATTTGATTTCAGCCTGAAATCCCGGCTCCTTTCTTTGGATGGCATCCAGAAAACACCTGTGATTTTTCATTTTGAGAGACCGGTTGCAGCTTGCTACCTGCTGACTTGGGAGTTAAGAGACCTGCGGGGAAATGAGTGACACCAGCGTGAGCAATTTGTTATAATGACTCAGAAAATTGCAGGATAAAATGTACATATCAGCATTACAATAAAAGGAGGGCTCACTCGTTCTCCCCTTCAAGCGCGTGGGACTTTCAGCTCCAAACCAAGACCCCTCTCACCCCGTGCTGACCATGAAGCAGAAGGCCATGAGCCATGCCATGGCTTGTGGAGCATTCCCAGGTGATGGACCAGCCTCTTCCACCCCAACTCAAGAGCCTGCGAGACTGCAGTTGATGATGTTGACATAAAAGCCAGGAGCTCCGAGAACAGGAGGGAGGTGACACTTTGGCAGACCTGAAAGCAAAATGGTCAGTTAGGTGTGGAGAGGAGAAGTAACTAAGGATTAGTAAATAAACACTATTGTGGCCATTAGCTAAGCCTACAAACCGCTGTGGGCTGCTTGGAGCGTTCCAGGTCGCGCTGTGCCACGAGGTCTCTGCGGGGACCCGGCAGGAGATGAACCTTGTGAGATGGGGCACATCAGAGGCGTCGCGGCACAGCCGGGCTCTCGTCCGCGGAGCCGCTGCCGGGAGCAGCGGGACTCGGCTAGGTGACAGGCGAACAGGCAAGAGGGACAGGTAGCCACGGAAAAACATCTATAAATAAAAGTCATAGTCCGGCGAGTTGTCCCTGGTGAGGCTATTGCAGCCAATCTCTGGACATGTCTGGGTGTGAGTAGAGGTTCCTCTTCGTGTTCAGTAGCCGTTCAGAGCTCAGAGAGGGACCTCTGGCACACTGCCTCGTAATATAATAATATATGTGTAATATCTGAAGATCAAGACCATCTCTCTATTAAATGAGATAACAAATAATTAGATAATTTTAATTTACTTTATGAATCTTCTGGAGAGTAAACCGCTTACAGGCAGCTAATGCAATAAACTTACTTTATACGCAGAGAGCAACATCTGTTACAATGAAGAGTCTGCAGCAGGCGTTAGGATTCCGTGCACGCCCAGCCGTAGTTAGAGTAAATGTATCATTAAGTTGGTATCCTTTCCCATTCAAAGCACACTTTTCGAGATTTATGTACTGCAGACAATAAGATAGCAGGAGAATCAACTCGCGCTCGACTCTTCTTGCATTCACCCCCTGTCCCGCGGCGAGATAACGTTAATAAAAAGGGTGAGACAGAGCATGGAAGTTGGGTCACTTCTACACGTGGCAAAGGAAATCCAATTTCAGCCCCGCGCACATACAAAGGCAGAAGCTGTGCTAAAAGGGCATCATTAAGGTCACAGTACCCAGCCCTCAAAAATCAAGCAACTTCATCGTACAGCCTTCCTTGCACACACAGTGCTGTCGGAGGTGCAACGGCAGGGAGCGTCCCAGGCCACAGCCTGCCCAGTGGAGGCAAAACCAGGGATTAATATGGCGTCTAAAAAATCTTAAATATCTCAGCTGAGTAGAATCATAGAATCATAGAATTGTCTAGGTTGGAAGAGACCCTTGGGATCATCGAGTCCAACCATCTACCCTACTCTACAGAGTTCTCCCCTACACCATATCCCCCAACACCACATCGAAACGGCTCTTCAACACCTCCAGGGATGGTGACTCAACCCCCTCCCTGGGCAGCCTATTCCAATGCCCCCACTCTTTCTGGGAAAAATTCTTCCCTAATGTTCAGTCTAAACCTACCCTGTTGGAGCTTGAAGCCATTCCCTCTTGTTCTGTCACTAATTACCTGTGAGAAGAGACCAGCACCAACCTCTCTACAGTGTCCTTTCAAATAGTTGTAGAGAGTGATGAGGTCTCCCCTCAGCCTCCTCTTCCTCAAACTAACCAGTCCCAGCTCCTTCAACCGCTCTTCATAGGATTTGTTTTCTGAGCCCTTCACCAGCTTCGTTGCCCTCCTCTGCACTCGCTCCAGCACCTCCATATCTCTCTTGTATTGAGGTGCCCAAATCTGGACACAATACTCGAGGTGTGGCCTCACCAGTGCTGAGTACAGGGGCACAATCACCTCCCTACTTCCGCTGGCCACGCTGTTTCTAATACAAGCCAGAATGTGCAAACTGCAAATTTTCCAAAGGTTTTTTTAAATCAACAAATTAAGCAAATAGAAGTGACAGAAAGGGACGTTCTTGATACAGAAATCACTCTTGTGATGGCTACGACATGCCTATTCCAGACCTGAAGGGTGCTATAAAAAATCAACAGATATATTTTCACTTGGGCAAAACAATCTGTATAAGGGAACGTGTCAATCCAAACACTTACCTTTTTCAAAGTTACAGTGATACCACATTTTCAAAAGCCACCAGTGCCTTCTTAGGTGCCCTTGTGGTTTGAATGGTAGAGGAACCTGGTTTTCGGAGGACGGATGCTTTATTGCCAGTGATGCAGCTTGTCTATATCTGTAATTGAACTGGCAGCACAATATAAAAATAAAACCAAATCAGCCGAGCACTGCTATTGTGCATCTTAGCAGTAATAGAAAACCACATTGTCCCTTCAGGCAGATGAGCAGAGCACTAAAGATGTCTCCTGATGTCATTTATGTGAAAGTTGCATTTTTATTGTAAATTAATTTACCGTGTCAGTCACACATACAAACCCTGTCAATGGACATCACACACTCCAAGAAAATGAGCCTTGCTTGCCACTGGATTTTGCAGTTGCTGACTTCCTCTGTTCAAGGAGAAGTCAACGAGGCAGTATTAATGGGCAGGAGCGTGGTTTGTCTGTCTTGGTAGGAAAGAGAGCCCCCAGCACAAGCACGGGGCTGCATCACCCATGAGCTTGCTGTGGGTGAAGCTGCTGGGAGACCCATGGCAGGTTCGTTGGGGAGAAAGACCGTTGTATCTGTGCTTTCACAAGCAATCATGGGCTCTTATAATCCCCCTCTTGTCTTTTTTCAGAGTCCGGGGCAAGTCCCAGTGAGGGTCACTGTGTCTATGGATGGTTTGTGTCAACGCTTTCAACTTTGCGTCAACATCTTCCCTCAGGGATGATTAAAGGCTTTGGGGAGAATGAACTTGAGCAGCATGAAATAAAGCAAAATAAATCAACACAGGAGCCACATCATAGTCACCTGTGCAACAAAATCTCCTCCCAAGACCTTGTACGTTGTGGAAAAATCCAGCAAAGAGAGCAGATTTACCCTTCCAGGCAGAGCTATTGGAGAGCTACCCCCTGTGCTGAGCTCTAGATAAGATGTAATCAATGTTCCTTTGCGGCTAGAAGGTGTCACTTGCTCTACTTAAGGACGTAGAGATACTGGCGTGATGGATGGCCAAGAAATGATCGTGACAATGCTGGTACAAGGTTACTGCGCAAATTGCTCTGCACCGACATTGGAGCGAACCGTATCCTAAACATGGAGCACACGGCCCTGCGATGTCCGAGAGAGCAGGAAACAAAGAGCTGAAACCTTGGAAGTTGTAGCCCTGATGTACCCTCATGGACAAGAGCCCCTGGTTATACTTCACTGCTATTCTCAGCAATGCTAAAAAGACCCTTTTTTCACCTCCTGAAGATTATTCCATCCTAGAACAGCAGTTATTAAAAATTCCTGGGGCTTTCAGCACCGAGAAGCCCATCCCTGTCAATTCCCTATCTTTTGCCCGGTGGATGGGAAGAGACTGCTTGTCCTGTGTCCTTCTCCAAGCAGTTACCTACAGAAGCAGATGGAGAAAATTTGCGAACTTCAGCTTGACTCTGACAGTGAGTTTTCCGACTACAGTTCAGTGCATGTCTCAAAAAGGAGCGTGAGGTCAGCATCCGTCAATGTGCATTACGCAGGAAACAGAAGCTATGTTTAATCTCTTTGTTCTCCTGCCCCAGAAAACGAAGCTCTTCCCCCCCAAAAAAATCCAAGCAAACAAAACTCACAGAAAAGCCCACAACGGCGCACGCTCCAGAGGGTGGGAGATACCTCTGTTACTGTGCACTGAGGTTTACATACAGATACCGAGCTGTGCTTTGCCTGCATGATCCAGAAATAACCAGGAAGATACTGAAGGGTACGTAAGTCTCACTTGGATAGCACTAGAGAAGATGTATGTCCACAACCCTAAGCCCAGGCACAACTGGACACTGGACCTAGAACTTGCTCAGCTTTGGATAGCCCACGCACTAATCTACGGCCCCTGTGATCACAGTGATCTGGATGTGAAAATTGGGTTGAATATGGGGCTTCATCCTCCAGATTTGGACTCATTATCAGTGGTTGGGTCAACTGGCATAGAAACACGGGTAAAAGACCAGCCTTAAAATAGTTTTCAGCCTCGTGGGCCAGTCAGAAAATTGCAGACTCCCTACGATTCCCGTACGCGCAGAAAACCCTGTCCGAGCTGCGACACGAGCTGCTCTGTGGGGAGAAGGAGGTATCAGCTTCAGATGCACTGAAAATTTGATAACTGGAGTAGGCACAAGAAAGGATCTCCTGAGGGGGGGAAAAATCCATGTCTTCCCTACTCTGAAAGATTTCTAGACCAATCTCATTTATCATGCATTCATTTGTTAAGTAAATATTCATAATATATAAATGCTGGTGTCACTTTAATATTCTGATTAGCGTGGTACATCTTTTCCTCTGTCTAGATAATGGTGAAAGTCATACTAATTGAAGTAATGTTGTGTGTCAAATGATATAGAGCTGATTTACTTAAGACTTGAATGTCTGCTCCAATTAGCTTCCAAAGTAAATTGCACTGAAGTTCCTTTTTCTGTCTTTTATGAAATAGAATACATAAGAAGTATGATGTGAGTTGCAAAGCAAATTCTCCCAAAGTTCTCTTCTATTACCTCTCCACATACTCACTGACCTTCTGCCAGTCGTTTCCAAAGCAGAGAGAAGCCCGCAGATCTCGAAACAGTTATCCCCCGCTCCTGTAAATATGAATTTACTATTCATATCTATTTGCAAATACAAGATCAGTGCACTATTTAGTTCCGATTTCAGGCTTTTCTGTACACTGCACAGCTGGTACAGCAAGCAGCCATTCAAGAGAGAAAAAAAACCTGTGCGTGGAATAAAGGACGTGGGAAATATAAAGTCCATATGGTTGAGTGAAATAAGATCATTGTGTCTAAATTTCTTTTTTAACTGTTGCTGGATGTGTTTATAATCCACCTTTATAAGTCACACAAAAAAGCATCACTCGCGTGGGTTACCATTGAAAGCCCGACCTTATTAACATCCACTCTACCTTGTCATTACTGGAATATATTGTACCGACCACTCCTATATTTTTGCAGTTCAGAAGTGCATTTGAAAAGTAGTTTACATGACAATCAAGCCTCAATTTCAGGCTAAGTGAATGGAATGAATAATGAAATAAAAGAAAACATTAGCTAGGCACCACCAGCAAAAACAGAATTCTTTTGGCCACATCAGCTTCTAATGAAACGAAATAGAAGAAAATATTCAGTGGTTGCACAGATATTACTTAAGAATAAGGGGGAGAGGCATGAAAGGCTGAAATCTTAGTTCATTTGATTTTTAAATAGCAAAATTACCAGTTCAGTTGCCAGCACACTGCTCATATCTCAAGCCTATAAAAATTAACTGTAGGAGACCTTATTCAGGCTGTGATTCAAAGCACTTCGGCCCGAGGTATAACTCCACGCTCAAACCTAAACTCTCTCATACTCAAAACCACATAATCTCCTAAATGCTAAGCACTTGTTCACGTTGCAGTGATTTTAAGGGAAATTTAGGTACAGCCTTCATCACTTTGCTGAATCGGCTCTTAGCAGATCTTCTGGGCTTCCACAATCTGTAGTACCAAATCCCAGGGGAGGATTTACGCAACACCTACAATGTCTAAGTGCAAAGAGCGCACGAGGGGATGCCCCGGCGGCTCCGTGGGCGCCAGAGCCGGGATCCCGCGGGGCTCGGCTGAGGACCACCACCACACCGTGCCCACAGCCCCGGCCCCGGGCGCTCTCCTGCCGCTCCTCAGCATTTAGTACCACTTAAAATTCTCCTGGTGAACCAGAAACACCTGAGAAGGAACAAGTAAATATTTAATCTACTGTCTGAGTTTTAACAGGTAGTTCTGGGGAGAGCTATTGAATTTCTATCTGGAAAGATGATTTGTGTGCTCAGAATGTCAGAATCTGATGCTCACACAGGGCTGTTCAGAACAGCGAACTCTCCCCAGAAATACTTGAATTACCAACGTTTCAGCTGGTCGTTTAATGACATTTGCCTAAGCTGAGGGTACTTTATCAGTATTCATGCAACAGACCGGTCGCGGAAAACGCAACCGTACCCCTGACTTTTCCAAGCCAGGAATGAAGTTGATTGGCACCGATCAGCCACCAATAGCAATATCAAACGCAGGCGAATCAATAGCAGCTGACAGCGCTGGGACAGCTCTGGAGATGCAGACGCGCACCCGACCACACGCTCTGTCGGAGTGGCGGACGTCAGCACGGGCGCAAAGGGGACCGCGCTCCCACCGGCTCAGCTCCAGCGGCAGAACCCTCGAAAGGACAGAAGCGAAGAGACTTGAGCCTGAACTTTCTCATTTTTAATTAAGTTAATTCCTTAGGTTACTTTAATTTAGTAATTTGTATTTAATTTCCTGTTCAAGGGGGGAAAAGGATGAGGAGAAACAGATGTTGCCCCCTGTGGTCTGTAGAACAAAAAGAGCCATGAAAACTCATCCGTCCATCTGATTGCTTTTTTATTAAGTAACACAGATGCTGGGAAGGTGGCGAGAACTGAGGTATGTCAAAACATTAACTTCTGTTTGGGTTCTTTTTTTTTTTCATTCTGATTTAAATTACCCAGTAAAAAATAAGATGGAAAATTAGGCAGCAAACCTGCTTTCTCTTCCAGCAAGCATCTGGTTTTGTCTTTTTTTCTAATGTACGAGAGAGGAGTGTGACTAGGGAAGTTTTGCAATAAAGCACTGATTTTTCTAAGGGATGTTTAAGCAAAAGTTTATATATGTGCTTCATCTGTAAAGGGTCAGTGTTGCTGTTTTTTCATGTAGAAGTTCAAAGTCATAACTGCTAAAAGAGGTGCGGGACTGATTTAATACAGGCTGACGCAAATGTAAGTTTTGGCCACGCTGCTCGAGAACTTGTCAAACGCTGCAGCATTTTGATGTGTCCTCTGTGCGGCTCGGGATGGGTTGCAAATGCAAAAATTGTCTTTGGTTGCGAAGCAAAAGGAAGCAGGCGTGCTTTGCCCTAGATGGGGCAGGAAGGTAGGAAAGAGGCAGGAAATTGCTCAGATCTGTTTGGTTTTAGCCATTTTGTCAGAGCTGTCAAACACATTAACAGATTCAAAAGAGGTGACATTCTGTAGGAACAGATATATGGGTTAAATGGGGAATGAACTCTTCTGAACCTCAAAATCTATTAATCCATTTCTAGAACTCTCTGGTTGTAGCCAAATGAGTTTAAGATGATACAAATGAGATCGCTATAACTGTCCTTTGATTGCAAGTCAAAAGAAGGAGCGCTGAGAGCCCAAAGGCTGAGCCCAGAGGAAATACAGAGGGCTAACCCAGAAGCAGAGTAGCCTTGGCCGTCATTTTGCTCTGAGTCACCTCTCCTGCTCTGCGGAGACAACGGCATCAGTCTCCTGGGTTTGGCTCATACCTTCCACTCGGCAATTTCCTCACTGGCTCAGCCACGTCTCGTTTAGAGATCGTTGTAATCAAATTTGGTAGAGACCCTCAGGATCTCCTGGCCAGACCATTCATACTGAGAACCAGTTTGACTTTCTGCTGCATTTTTGCAGCTGGAGGACATGCCTATCCTACATATTGTCTGGGTAAAGATCTTTCTACCTACTTGGATTCAAGCAGTCAGAGAGCAGTGTTGAGTTATGCGTTACCCCAGTTCCAGGAGATCAGGGATGCTCAGACCCAGACTTTGCAGCAGATTTGTTTCTGGTAAAGAGGAGAGCGCATATGGAGGAGGCAGTCTGCAGGCATTAACTGGAAGGAGAAAAGTCATAACTTCACCCTGGAAAAGAGTGCAAGCATCACGTTTTTAGGGAAGAGATCATTCTGCTGCAAGAAAATTACACTGTTTTCTTCAATTAAAAAAAAAAAGTATTTCAAATCAGTAAAATATGCGAACCATTCTCTTCTATTCCATTAGCTCCCAACTGTAAAAATTTACAGCTGAAGCCAACGCCGAGGCAGGCTGACGCTGGTAAAGGCGACTAGACCATGACTTGTTATGTAAATAAGCCCATAAAAGTCTTGAGTTTTTACATGAAAATCAGATCCGCAACAACCACTCTGCCTTAGCTTTGTGGATTGTTTAATTTGTATGTACATGATTATGCAGCACTATTATACGGAGAAGGCATTTTATAAACCTTTAAATGATCAATCAGTTAAATAAATAAAGCGTCTCTGGTGATGCCGTAGTAACTTTTTAGGAACCGCCTCATCCTTCTGTCATTACCATAATAAGCTTGAATAATGTTTTCCCAGCAATTACCACCAGTGGGTCAATGTCTGCTATTAGCAACCTTTCCTCCATGGATCATCAACATCATAAAGCATGACAGCCCAGAAGACGACGTGTGTCGGAAGACTTTCCCCGGTATCGGTGCCAGGCTGCTTTAATGGGGCACGCCTGGTGACAATAGGTTGTCAAGGATCATTCAATGCAACAACAATTTACTGTCTCAGTGGGAGTTTTCTCATTTTGAGAAGTTCAGCAAGTGTTATAAGTCTGTAAAATATATCAGACATAAGAGGAAAGTACGTCTGTACCAAAAGTGGTTTGTAACAAATAAAAGTTGTACCTGCTCAGAAACTGCTTTTTCGAATTGTATGTCCTCTCCCTACGGTGTTACCTCTTGGCATTAGTTCACACAGGGTCAAGCTGGCACAATATTCAGGCTTTAAAGCACCTTGTTGCAGAAAAAGTGCCAGTAAGATGTTTTAGAACAAGCAGTACTTGGCCACTAAACTTAATTAAAAGCGGTGTGATTTAAACCCAGCACCCAGGGGTTACCTGGGGGTTGTGGAGGTTAATTGCAATTGTTACTGCATTACTTTCCAAACTCAAATTTTCACTCCCTGTATGCAATAAATCCTGCAAAATCAGGTTACATTAAAAAAAAAAAAAGCTCTACATACAAGACATGCATCTTCTCTAATTCAGGTATAGGAAAGTGTTCTGCAGACACTCAACACCTTTGCACAGCTGGAAAATAACCCACTTCACCTGTTGGTGGAACCGATGTTGCAGACTTCATGCCAGACCCCCAGTGGCTCCAGGGCAAGCGTGGGAGCAGAACCCACACCTCGCTCCCGAGGAGCATCCCAGAGGTGCCACCTGACCGGCAGAGGGGTTTCAAAGCTATAGGGGCACTAGAAAATGTAATGCTGCAAAATTTTCCCTTGAGATTAAAATGGACATTTTTCTCATAAATACATTGGTGGGCTTTTTTTTTATTTTCTTATGCAGAATACACGCACAGCCAAATTTGTCCACAGAAGTAAAAAAAACCTCTTCCTGGTGTTAGCAGTAATAGGTTGCCCTTACCTCCGGGATTCGGATCCTCCGGTGGGTGCTTTGGAATAATTTGTTCGCTTCTTTTTACCACCAGCCCTTGCAGAGTAAAACCATCACCTTCTCCAGTTTGGGAAAGCGAGCCGGGGCTTCCTGCAGGCAAAGGGACTGCAAGAGACCTGCGCAGCCCTCACGAGGGACACCGAGCCCTTGGTCAGCAATAATGTCAGATTTCCTGAAAAATGTAATTTTACTGAATAATAAACAACGAAAAAGTCAAGCTTCTACAAGCGCGTGGATAATATCTGAAGTATTGATTTGAAAATAGATTTTACCTTATTTTTTAAATTCTTTTCTCCTGCCATTTTGTAGTAACAACCACGCAAGTCTCATGTTTGGTACTCAAATACAGTCAATTACTGTGTTTAGTCTGCAGAATTTAACATGATTTATGCAATCAGGAGTTTGAAAAACAAACCCCACCTCTGTCTTCACTTCTTGGAAACATTTCAGCTATTCCCAGTTTCAATTATTTTCAATTCCACCGGTGTGATCAGCATATTTAAAATTCAATCAGCCTTCTCGTTTAAAACATTTCATGTGTGTGTCACACTAACAATCAACAAGAGTCCTGAATTTAACATCTGTTCCTACTAGTAAATGGTTTTAATTTGAGAATTGAAAAAATATATAAAGTAATTACTAGGCACTCAATCACAATGAATAATGTGTTCGCTACCAGCAGTTCTGTCCTGTCAGCATAAACTCCGGAGAGGCAGAGCGGCAGGAGAGTGGAATTGCTAAAAACTGGGGAAAAAAAACCTCAAAATACTGAAACTGGGAGCAGGATGATGCTCTGCCTTTCCCCCGGACAGACCCGGGGAGCGCAGGGGTCGTTGCTGGGGGGATGCGCGCTACCCAGCTCGTGCGTACCACTGATGTTGTGTTGGCTCTTCCATCTCATCGCACCTCCCCTCTGCCCATCTTCTTGCTTGTCTTCTGAAAACAGGTCTGATGTTGTCACTGCAGGAGGCAGAGCGGGTGCACCGGCTGAAGCCCCCCGCGAGCAGCCCACCGCTCCTCTGGCTTTGTCCGGCACAGCCCGTTCCCATCACCTCCTCAGCAAATATTACTCATTCTGCTGACACTTTGCAAGTTGAACCGATATTTTTTTCTGCGAGCAGTAGGTCCGGTTCGCTCGAGAATAAAAGGAAAATGTGAAATAAAATAGCAGTAAGAAAGGCAGCGCGTTACAGAGCAAGTCCTGCCCGGCGCTTCGCGTGCAAACAGCTCTGATGCCCTGCGGAAAAGACGTGCCTCCGCCACGCAGGCAGGGAAAGCACAAATAGATGGCTCCGACATCGCGAAGCAAAGTCCTGGAGATGCTCCTGAAGTGGGGGCTGCCAGGGCTGCCCAGCTCAGACCCGGAGTCCTCAGGAGCCGTCATCCCTGGAGACCTCCCTGTGGCTTCCCGAGGGAGGTGCTGTCCTCCCGCCAGCTCCACAAACAAACAAAAAAAATCACCGTGTTTTAAAAACCATATATATATATTATACAAACTTTAAAAAAAATAAATAAATTGCTTCATCTGGTTGGTTTCCTATGTGACAGAGCCCGTTATGCCCCCTGAGGTTTTTTTTTAAATCAGAATTCGAGCAAAAAATTCCTTTTGGGCATTCAGCGCTTTAATGTTGAGGACTTCGCGGGGCCGGAGGCGCTTTCACCCCGGGCTTTTCTGGAGACCACGGGACTGGATGCCAGCAGGTCTCAGGGAAAGCCTGGGCCAAGAACACAACCAGATCAGACAGGAATGTGCTTTTTAGCCTAACGTGAAGAAAGCACGTTTTCCTCTGCTGCTCTGTATCGCTGCGGGTAGCGTTAGCACAGCCTGATGCAGCCGAGCGGTCCCCCGGAGGGGCTCACCCCTCCACTGGGCCTGGCAAACAGCACCCGCGCTGCCCGGCACGCACCGCTTCATAGAATCATAGAATCATAGAATGGTTTAGGTTGGAAGGGACCTTGAAGATCATCGAGTCCCAACCCCCCTGCCGTAGGCAGGGACACCTCCCACCAGACCAGGTTGCCCAAGGCCACGTCCAGCCTGGCCTTGAACACCTTCGTTCGGTTTATGTCTATTCTTTCCCGAATCGCGCACTGGGGAGGATTTACAGCGGCATTACGCACCTCCCGGACAGACTGCCGGGCTCCTTCACATACCGCTCACCCCCTCGAGGCCGGCGGCTCCTCGCGTCCGCCACCGTGGGACATTTCAGAGTGACGGACCGATGGGCGCATCCACCGCTGCCCGAAACACTCGGAACAAACCCTCCCGTTCCTTTCTGCCCTGATAGTGACACTTGACGTCGGCACTTTGATGGGGATTTCGGTGGTTACTGAACCTTACAGACATGGAAACTGCTCGCACGGCGTTTGGGGGCAGGCTTGCCATTAATCAGGTCTGTTTGCCCTTAGAAATGATCCCCTGAAGCCTGCGGATGGGTGACGGTGGTTTCAAAAGCCACCACGCCTGCCACACGTCCCAGCTCCCTCCTGGAATGCTCTATTCCTGGTTCCTCCAGGAGCTCCAGGGAAAGCCGCCCCATCTCAGCACTTTGCTCCATTGACTCGACCATTAAATGCTTTCGGTATTTGGGGAATAAACTTTCTCTGCCCGCAGGAGTGGGGATCCCGGGGCAGACGGTGGCGTTATTTATCCGGGATGTGCCGCTCTTTGCGCCCACATCATGTCACATCCCAGCAGTACATGGGTCCTTTTATGAGCATCTGATAAAAGTAAGCAGTGCAAAAAATAAATAGGAGTCGGCCATCCTAATACAGCTGAACTTCACCAAGAAAAAGAATGACTTCTTGCTTTTCTGAAGTGCTGTTTACTCCAAGCCTACCAAAAAGGGCTGTTTAATGTCGCTGCTCGATGCAATACCCTTCACAAAGACCATATACTCTGTGCCACACCACTGACCTCGCTGGAATAGGGAACATTACTCTCTTTTTTCATGAAGTCCTCACAGCACAAATCCCCAGACTGCAACGAGAGGCTGCAAAAAAATTCCCTGTACAGGATTTCGGTGTTTGGTGCCAAGCTGGAAGCCCAGTTACAGCCGGCGACAGGAGAGGGAAGAGATTTGGCCTTCAGACCAGTGAATGAGCATGAAGTTACAGATCTCTCCAGCGACACAGCTGGGAACCAGCCCGTTCAGAGCAGGGACCCGTCCCCGGGGGGTGGCACCGTGCCTGCCCCAGGGGGAAGGGTACCACCTCCACGCCGATAAATAACAATAAACTGCACTGCCGTCCCCGTTCCTCCCACGGGTCAGCCTGGGTCTCAGCATCCTCCTGTGCGAATCATTGCAATTCTTAAACCACCGTTTGAATCCCCTATCATTAGCGAGGCACCTTACGAAATTAATAAGATTTTCATCAAAAGGAGAAAAACCAGCCATACCAGGACAACTGAGCTCCCGGGGCTGCAGGAACCTCTTTTCCCCATGCTCCATGCAAATACCTTCAGTGCTAAATCTGTGTATGCACTGGAGGAAGAAGCTGCAATGTGCACTGGAGCACAACTGATGATACTTGTCAACACACTCACGCTACAAGTGGTAATTTTAATAATTTTCGATCCTTAGAGAAATTACCAAATTCCGCGCAAAATTACCAGTTTTTAAGTAACCGCATTGCTCTCAACATTTCTTTTATTCCAGAAGTAATATTTTTACTTGCAAATCCCTAATTCCTCCATTGCAATCATTTTAACCATCATTGAAAAACAATTAAATAATAAAACATCCTAAGCCCTATACATGCTCTCTGCAGCAAACATTACTGATACCAATTCCACTGAAGGCAATGCAGAAGAACATTCTCTGCTTCCAGCTCATTGGATTTAACCCAGAAAAAAATACATATTTTATAGAAACATCCTCTGATGATTCACTGTACATTGAGGAGGAAGGGGAAATTACAGAAGAAAATACGATACGCGTTCCAAATTATTGCCATTATACTGATCACTGATACAAATTAAAGCAGTGAGCCAACACATTGGTTTGGAGCATCTAGAAGTAACTTTTTTTTGCCAAAATGTTGTTTTGTTGAGTTAAACACGGGCATCTATTGCTCATATCTTGGAAATAGAGAAATAAGATCACATAGCACTTTATTCCTAAGAGTTGGTGCTCATGGAGGTGACACAAGAGTGACTACAATGTGAAACCTGTACGAGACTAAACACATTCAGTAGCTCTCACTCAATAGGTATCCAGCCTTGCTTTGATATTGATATCAAATTATCTATATTGATATTAATAAACCAAACCTCATGCAACGCTGCAGTCAGCCAAGGCTGTGTCTGGCACAGTTATTACCTCTGAGCATCCAGCCAGCCAACACTGCAGAGATGCTGAAATATTCCCAGTACTGTTCGGACCTATATTTTAGCATTTTTTTGTTTATTTTTAGCACATTTTCAGACACAGGAAAACAAATGGAAACAAAACGGTAATTATTTTGAAATACGGCGATGTAGAAAATACATATTCACTCCTTTTTGCTCCAGAAGTGAGAAAAGTATTTCGCTTCTCGTTCTTGCTGGCAATGCTCCATTCGGTTCGTAATTTAGATGTATGATTTTGTACTTCGGATCTGCTCAGTCAGATGCACAACACAATTCTTAATTATTTCAAAATGATTTAAATGGAATAATAAATCTAGCGTTTGATGTAACATGGCTGCCTGACCCAAAGAAATATGTGGGTAATTATCATGCTTCCCAAGTGGATTTTTTTTTTTCCCCCAAATCAGTCACTAATTACTGGCTACACTCGCAGTGATCACTTGGAGTAATTGTGATGTTTTGCCGCATTGTTTCGGACAAGAACAATATAATCGTCTTAATGAAAATGAATGTATAGATTTTATTCCTAGGCCAAAATGCAAATGTAGTTGGTCTGATGGTTATGAACATAATAAACAGAAACTACTTTAAAAACCGAAAGGTTAGGGACTTGAAGTGCTGATTTTCCTAAACAAGAAAACTCAGTATCAACCCTGGGCGCAGGTAATTTGTGGAGACTCCGGAGAGACCACCGCAGCGTTATCCTGACAAAAAGCCAAAGCCACCCAGCCAGGACTGCACCACGCTACGGAGAGCTGCACCTCGGCTTTATTTGTTTGGTTTTTTTTTTAACTGAGCAGGGAATTAATGCTGTCTTTGAAAGTATCTACTGTTTTGTTACCATTGCGGAACCCTTAACAGAGTCACGGCAAATGGAAGTAAATGTATCAGTCTAGTGATGAAGATCAGTCTAGTGATGAAGATCAGTGTAGTAATGAAAGGGTCTGGCCATGAACACAGATTTTTGGTTAGAAGAAGAAAAATCAGTGTACCTTAGATATGTTTTTCAAATTTTTCCATGTAATAACTCACGTGTGATAAAACAGCGTTCAAAATCGCACCTTCTCAGTCTAGCACAACCTCCTAACTTCCAACCTCAGGTAGCGAAGTCCTCTTTAAAGGCCAACAACCTAAATTGAAAAGAACCAGGGGTAATAATATTGATTTGTCATCTCTAGAGGTGTATTTTTCACAGGTGTCTCGTTAAACTTGAAGTAATCTCCTCAATTAGGACACTTCTACTCTCGGTGCAGTTGCCCAAGTGCAGGATTCAGCTGCATTTAAAGTTGCTCTCAGGGCTCTAATCTGTGTTCTGCCTTTGATTGCTCTGGGAAAACTAAATAAAAAATAGGTTGCTGAAGCATGGGCAAGGATGAAGAGAGCCAAGAAGAAGACATGAAGCAAAAGCTCTGCCCCCAATCCTGCTCCATTTCACAAATCCCTGATTAAATGTAGAGAGGGTGACATAACCTCAATAAAATTTCCTCAGAATTCTGTAGTATTTCAGATGAAAAGAAACGTTCCTTCTCACTTTCCTTTTAGTCTGAATATAGCTTTTTTCTTGCCGTATTTGCTTTAAAGGAAAATACGGCTTTGCCTGCACACTGTGGTATTTTCCATTCTTTAATTGTGTTATATAAATATGTATGTACACACAAAAAGAAAGGGAAAGAGCGGCTCTGAGCACAGTCCTGTCTTTTTACACCGAGCTTCCTGCATGTTTAACTTGGGAACGTTCTCATAGCCCCGTCCTTGTGAGCACAATAAAGTATGTGTGCTTTAATAAAGTATGCAGTAATACATGGTGGGAACCGCAGTGCAAAATGAAGCCCCTTAACGCAAATAGTAATCTGAGTTGTGTTGTTAAAAAAATCCATCATAGAAAAAAATACATATTACGCGCTACCTTCAAAATAACTGCCTTATATGTGTGTGTATATATAGAATCATAGAATCATAGAATGGTTTAGGTTGGAAAGGACCTTGNGCAAGGATGAAGAGAGCCAAGAAGAAGACATGAAGCAAAAGCTCTGCCCCCAATCCTGCTCCATTTCACAAATCCCTGATTAAATGTAGAGAGGGTGACATAACCTCAATAAAATTTCCTCAGAATTCTGTAGTATTTCAGATGAAAAGAAACGTTCCTTCTCACTTTCCTTTTAGTCTGAATATAGCTTTTTTCTTGCCGTATTTGCTTTAAAGGAAAATACGGCTTTGCCTGCACACTGTGGTATTTTCCATTCTTTAATTGTGTTATATAAATATGTATGTACACACAAAAAGAAAGGGAAAGAGCGGCTCTGAGCACAGTCCTGTCTTTTTACACCGAGCTTCCTGCATGTTTAACTTGGGAACGTTCTCATAGCCCCGTCCTTGTGAGCACAATAAAGTATGTGTGCTTTAATAAAGTATGCAGTAATACATGGTGGGAACCGCAGTGCAAAATGAAGCCCCTTAATGCAAATAGCAATCTGAGTTGTGTTGTTAAAAAGAATCCATAATAGAAAAAAAAACATATTATNTGCAGCCCAGGATGCGGTTGGCCTTCTGGGCTGCGATCGCACATTGCTGTGCGATATGTGTGAATACACACGCACATATATATGTATATATGACAAGATTACGTACCCATCAGTAAAGAATAATGTATCCTAACTATGATCCCTATAGTGGAAAACTTTCCAAACCATAATAAGCAGATCAGTTAAATAAAACCTGGAGATACTCTCTTTGGTGCTAACATGGAGCTGTTTGTAATGACACGTTGGTAATTTCCCCCGGAGAACTGCACCCCCAAAACCAGCCCAAAAGTTCCCAGCCAGGTGAATTAACCCATGGAAGAACTAACCAAGGGACCTGCAGAAAACGTACCATGACTGATTTTTTTTTTGCTGGCGTTTCATAGGAAATTCATGCTTGTAAATGTCTGACGAGGCAAATTCACCCCTAATTCTCTTAGATTTACCGTTTGCTTTCAAACATACAGAGCGTGAACTAATCACGGCAGCGGTTACCAGCTGTTTCAAAGATGGAAAACACATAGTAGATGGAAATAAAAAAGGTTGGTTTCGCCACTGTTGACCATAAGTTGGTTTTCTGAAGGTTTCGCTAGCGGCGGTCTCCCCGGCAGTGCGCTCCGGGTCTCCGCTCAGCCTGGACCCCGCTGTAACACCAAACCGCCGCCCCCCGGCTCCGCGCTGCCCCCGACGCAGAGGACGACAGCGGCCCCAGCCGCTGCCCGACACCTTTCTGCTGTTCCGCGTCTCTTTTGAACGCATTCACACAGCCACGAGCCGCGCTAATCTGTCTCTTATCAGCAGTCGCCAGGGCTTGGGACGGTAACTTTGAATTAGCACGAGGTGAGTAATTCCCCGAATCCTTTGCAAGAGCTTAGAGCAATAGCTGCTGTACGAAATTATTCATTCCCCATTGCTGTCAGCAGTCCTTTTATTTACCCTGATTTTTCCATCCTTTATCCCCAGACCTAATTTTGACCTTAAGCTCATCAGTTACCTTTTATGCTTTCCACAGCCATCATAAACTTCTATTACTCTGCGAAGCGGCAGTGTGACGGCGGGTACCGCTGCTCCCGCTCCCCGGCTCCTTGGGCAGAGGTGCTTCACATCAAGTCTGGTTTTCACACATCTGCATCCATCAGAAGTGCTGATATATAGGAGCAACCCATCATCCCGGGTAGGACCGCAGGAAAATCCCCCCAGGGAGCACGGGAGGGACTGGAAATACGGACACACGCAAAACTTGGCAGCTTGTCTCATAAACACGCACGTCACATAGGATGGCAAACGCAAGGCAGGGAGCTCACCAGCTTGGTCCTGTCCTGTCCCATCCTCCCTCGGTCGGTGTAAGGGGCTCCTGGACAAACGGACGCGTCGAGCAACAACGACGTGTGCTGCAAGAAAACCCGCCTTTCTACATTGACTTTTTGATGAGTTCACCAAACGCGCTCAGCTTCAGCTCCCGTCCCGCCTGCGCTCCGTGCTGGTGTCAGCGCTTCGTGGTTCCGGGATGTCACGCTGTCAGTCCTGATAGACCGGGTTTTGGGGAGCAGAAGCGCCGGCGCTCGCCCCTCCCCGCGCACACCCGGCGGACGGCAATGGGGGGCAGAGACCACCGCCGCCGCTTTGGCTCCCCTTCCACGGTGACATATTTCAATCAGAACGGCCGGTTCTTTAATTATTTCCCCATTATGTGTGACGCAGCACCACTTGCGTGCGAGCTGTTTTAACTAATGTGATTTTTTGCCGGGGAGAAGGCGAGAGAAAGCGCTTCGTTAATTGGCTTGCCTGCGAACAGCCATCAACGTGGCCAACGCAGCCCGCACGGCCAGGGAAATACAAATTGAATCATTCCCGCAGCTTTCGCTTATGCGCTTCCCATCCAGGTGCACGGAAAACACATTTCACATTAAATCCAAACCACACGGTGGACGTAAATTTATACAAAAAGTATTAAACTGTTTCTATTTATAAAGTAATTCTGGATGAGATTATAGATTCCTGGCTTGGATTGACTGCAAATTCTCCATCCTGCGGCTTGATTAAAATGCATTATGAAAGGAAGATGGCAGGAAGGCAGCCTGCATTTTCAAGGCAGGGAAAAAGCGCCCGGCTTGCCTTGCTGAATGTCCTTTTGAGCGGCAGGAGCTGCTTTAGCAGACTGCCGCATCTTTGCTGCACGCTCAGATAAGCCCGGCTCCAGAATGCCACATTTTCCCTTCCGCATTTCCATTTAGAATTCCTGTTTCATACACATATTCTGAGACCACTTACTCGCAATCTGGATCTTAATGCAAATATTTAAAGCTTAAGATAGAAACGGGAATAGCTAGCTCGAGGAACTGATAAAAGCGTTAGAAAGCCTTTTATCTTTCCCAGTTACCATTTCACATTTGAGCCAGCACAGTAAGTAATTGTGCATGGGCTCGTACGCGTATTCTCATTAATGAAAATAAGGACAACAAGAACAAGCAACTGAAATAAATGGCACATGAAAATGCAATTTTTAGGGAATGAGAACATTTCCTGCTGCTGAGCGCTGGGGGGGCTGTGGGTGGGAAGAAGGGCTGAGCTGAAGGTGAGGGCTGCAGCATCCCCCCAGCCCGCCCGGGGACCGGTGGGACCTGGGGAGTGGGACTGGCCAGAAAACCACAGCAGTAGCACCACCGCCAAGCCCGATAGATATATATTTGTGTGTGTCTGTATATACTTTACAGACATATCCGTATATACTTTTAATATATGAAGTTTATATATATGTAACTTTATACATATATATTGCAATAAATTATGAACTCATCAACTTTGGTTTCATTCTGATTTGACGACTCTATTTTTTTTTTCCTGGCATGAAACTACCCTTGAAATAGCTGAACAGCCCTTCTCCTGGGAGGGGAAGAGCCAGTTTCAAGCCTGTGGACTGCCTGATTCGGGCAAGCTCTGATCCTGCCCCTCCTGCTCACCCCGCAGAGAGATGCAGAGTGATGCAGAGGGACGTCCCTGATGGAAATCTTCAGTAAAGAGGACACCAGCTTATAGCGGCCGGAGGGAAGGAGCACTCTTAGGACAATTTTCTTGGACACAAGAGCTGCCAGAGTCAGAAAAGACTCTGAGAAAATTTTACCCAGCCCAGGTGAAGGGCCAAAGCATCTGGGACCCGCGCTCCTCACCGGCCCCAGCCACACCGCTGTCACAGGCTCATTGCCAGCAAGCGGACATTGCCAGGAAGACTCCACCAGGAGACTCTTGATGCTCCTGGGCTTGTCCTCATCTCCAGCCTTTTCCTTTTTCTCCCTTCCCACAGCACTTCCTCAGGCTGCGGCTGCTGCGTTTTGTTTTCCCCACACAACATCCCCCTTCGAGGAACAAGCGACCGTCATCTGTGTATTGGCAGCAGACACGGACACAGCACGAAATCCCATTGAGCCGCCAGCCAAGGCCGGCAGGGTCGACACAAACCCGCTCAGGCCAAAACAATAACCCGACGGTAATGCTGCCAGAGCGGCGACTGCGGCAACACGCTGCCATCGCTGGCGCAGAAACATGTTTCAGGAGATGAAGATATCGTCATTGGGAAGCGAAAAAAAAACCCAAAACCTGTAGGAAACTATAAGGCTCAGCACCGTCCTTTGCCACCGGCCCTGCAGCATCTTTTTCCCTCCGGATCTGGTTCCGGCTGTGCAGAAATAACTCAGAACTGACATCAGCTGCAGTCAGACAAACCGACCTCTTTCTCTTTTCTATTCGCTTTGCACAGTGCCTCCGGTCGAACCGCAGCTGAGTGGCACTGCGGGACCTGCAGCACCTTCCAGCAGCCGGCCCCAAAGCCCGGACCCTGCCCGAGACCCAGTCACATATCGTCGCAGACCAGTTTACTCTGTCCTGAGTGTGGGCAACACGACTCGAGGCTGCGGCTCTCCTCCGGCACCACGGAAAACACAACTTTGCACCCTTTGCTAAGCGTTCCGCTGTCCTACACTGGAGCATCTATTTCGCGACTGGTTCCAGCAGGACTCACCCGCCCGCGGCCGCTGGCCACGGCACAGAGGAATGTCCACATCGCATCCAAGATTTCACTTCTTATATACAGAATCTGAGAATATCCGTCCTAGGAATCTGACGGGAGGACACACAGAGCCAGTTATTGCTCTGTGTGATCCCCACTTGGGTTTCTGACATTTAAATTAAAACCAAAGCAGATGGCTCGAAACCTTTCCCCGGTGTTCGTGTCCATCAGGTGTGATTGTGGGCATCCCTCGCAGCCACACAAATAGCTAATCTTCCTGGAATCTGTCAATCTAACATTTCACATTTATAAGAACATTCCAAGAGGGCGTTCCTGGGCTTTATTTTCAATTCTATCCTCCCTTACAGAGTTAACAGCAAAATGCCCCTAATGTCGCTTTTATAGGGATAATAGAAGATATGTACCATAGCAAATATACCGCTGATAAAATGAAATGTCTGAATTGAATTAAATGAGATTCTGTTGATATCTTTTGCTGGAAAATCAACCTGTTTCTTCTTAAATTAACCTGCCCTTCGGTCTCTTAACACCTAATTGTTACTTCCCTGGTATCTGCTAATGGGATTTAAATCAAAGGAACGCAAATGATAATTGGAACTGTTTAAATTCTTTCTTATTGCGTTGGTTGAGTAGTTTGCAGCTCCTCGACTCTGGCTCTGCCAATGCACTCTGTGTGTGTGAGAGAGAGTGTGTGTGTGTGTGTGCACCCGTGTGTCAGAGTGTGTGTGTGCACACGTGCGTGTCAGTGCACGTGTACACGTGTGCGTGCTCCAAAGATACACACAACCACGTGTCTGCTGCTGGTTTTGTGCTCATGCAATACAGGAAACACGTGAGATGGCGAAACCACAACAATGTGCCTTCAGCCAATGTTAAATTTCAGCTGGCGATCAGATTCTCCAGGCCTGGTAAAATAACATCTAAATACGTCATTTTCTTGGGATTCAATACTTATGAAACTAGCAGACTCTCCTCTAATTTTTACGCTCCCGTATAAGACCATCAGCGTGGGGTGAGGTTGTGCTGTAGGAGATGGAACCGGGTGCCCATGGCTGTTCTGAGGGTGCGGGTCGGGGTCGGTAGCGGCTATAACAAGTACCCGATGCTGTACTTTATCTGCTCATACTTTAACCCCTAGTCCCAGAGGGTCGCTTGCTTCCAAGCTGTCACCAGCTCCAACAAGCAACGACATCTTTGACAGTGTCACTCCCCCTCCCCTCGGGCCCATTCAGAACTTGCTAAATAAATCAGAAAAAAACCCAAATAAATGGCTTTAGCATTCCAGTCATACCCGTCTCCCTCATCTGGTTTCAGTAGTGCCAGCCAGGTGGAATTTATGCTCAGCGTAATCAATCCAGATAGTTTCCTTCCTTGATTAATTTTCTGCCTGATATTTTGATCTGGTGTTAATTCTGATCCCTCTTTTAGTCCTGCCACTTTGTCATTGGGAGGTGGGGGGGGTGACCACCAGGCCAGCTTCTAACCAAGCCTGTGCGCTCACTGGAGCTGCCGGTGGTGGGCATTGCCCACCCCTGCCCGCTGCCCGCTCGTGCCAGCCCCAGCATCGCTCCCCTCCCTGGGAACACCCCGGGCCGGGGGGCCCCATGGGTAGGGGTGTAATTCCTTCTCCCTTCCCAAAATTTGAAGTGTTGCCTCCGAGCAGGAGCTTCCAGTCTAGACTCTCCTCTGCTCATTGCCTGCGTGGCATATGGTAATTCAGATTTTAAAATAGGCACCTCTTCAGAGAAAAATAGAGGTTGTGTCTCACAAGGGAAGAGAAGACCCCCAACAACACAAGCGCCTCCGAGACCCACACACGCCTGAGAAACCGAGGATTTATCTCTGCATAACCACATTTTGGAAATATTTCTCTGCTCAAACGGAGAGCCACAGCTGAAAACCAAAAGATACAAAACCAGTAGCGCTTTTAACATCCAGCGAGATAAAGGCAGTGTCATTCACGCTCGTGGATATATTGCAAGGATTGGAAAAAATCCTGCCATTTGTCTCTTTTTCTGACAAACAGAGGATGCTCGTGACCTGTTGCAGCCATGGGTGGTGCTGTGACTAGGCCAGGCTGGACGTGGCCTTGGGCAGCCTGGTGTGGTGGGAGGTGTCCCTGCCTATGGCAGGGGGGTTGGAACTTGATGATCTTCAAGGTCCTTTCCAACCTAAACCATTCTATGATTCTATGATTCTATGACTGTAACAGCACAGACCCTGACCTCAGGCAGGTTTCCCCCGAATGGGGGATTTTACCTTGGGAGTGAAAACAGCTTCTCTCCGTTCCTTGCTGTAGAGCCCAATCACCCACAAAAGCATTAGTTGTTCCACATTGGGCTTCACAGTCCTCATTTCCAGTTACGCTGAAGAACACCAATTAGGAAAAAAAAGGCACCCCTGTTCTTTCTGAGCATTACGCCCTACATACATAAAAATATACTATAGATACTTTTCAGACATGGCTCCAGCCGTGGCTCCAATATTTACATAATGTTTAGGCAACCCCTGTTTTAAACCCCCCTTTTTTAAATACAGTTCTTACCAGTCACAAGGCGAATGCATACGGTCTGACAACTCACACTGTGTGTCGCCGTAGGAAAACAGGATCGGACAAGACAGTGCTCTCCATTTGGGATTCACGCGGTGGCTGGACATACCGCTGTTGCTTGGTCATTACTGGGCAAAAGCTTCGTTATAAACCCTCCAGAGCAGCGAGGTGGGGCACAGCTTTCAGACAGGGATCTGCACGGTTCTTTCGCCACACGTGGCAGCCCATGAGCTAAGAAAATAGACATATGTTAACCTGACCCCGATATACGGGCACCAGACAATCTCTTTTACTCAGAAAATATGTAGTTGTGGTTCTCCACGATGCCGGTGAGATCATGGTGCAGCCTCCAGACATGGCACAGCGCACAGAATCACAGAATCGTTGAGGTTGGAAGGGACCCTTAAGATCGTCGAGTCCCACCATCAACCCAACACTGCCAAACCCACCGCTAACCCACGTCCCTCAGCACCACGTCTGCCCCTCTGTTCAACACCTCCAGGGATGGCGACTCCACCACTGCCCTGGGCAGCCTGTTCCAATGTTGGACAAAATTTTTCCCAATATCCAATCTAAACCTCCCCTGGTGCAACTTGAGGTCATTCCCTCTTGTCCCATCGCCTGTTCGTTGGGAGCAGAGACCGACCCCCCCTCACTACCCCCTCCTTTCAGGGAGCTGTAGAGAGCGAGAAGGTCTCCCCTCAGCCTCCTCTTCTCCAGGCTGAATACCCCCAGGTCCCTCAGCCGCTCCTCACAGGATGTGTGCTCCAGACCCCTCACCAGCTCCGTTGCCCTTCTCTGGACACGCTCCGGCCCCTCAATGTCTGTCTTGTCGTGAGGGGCCCAAAACTGAACACAGCACTCGAGGTGCACATCCCCCCACACCTGCGTGCCCCCAGCAGCCAGCTTCTTCCTCCATTTGCAGATATGGTCTCATTTCTCCCCTACCAGCGCCAACGTACAGCTCTGAGCTGACCCTGTGCAATCGTACAGTACCATGACAATTTTGACATCAAACCAGGCAGGTGAGTTCAGTTCAGAGATGGAGATCTCAGAGACCCTGGACTCACGCCGTGAGAACCACCTCATGTGGGGAGCGATCGCCCTTTGGGTGGAGCGGAGACGAACGGGTGATGTGCAAAACACAACAAAAAGCAGCAGAAACTGAAGCAAAAAAGTGCAAGGTGAAAAAATCTAAACTATTTTTTTAATGTTATCAGCAATTAGGTTTTTAATTTTTCCCCAGAATGAGGATGTCTGAAATATGGGTCATACTCATATGTTTTCACTGGAGAAGAGAATACAGGTATTATATGGTGCAGTGCACTTTGAATTACAGTGTCTTGATCCCACCTGATTTTAATTGGAAAACACTGTGAGCAGCTGTTGCGTTAGTCCTTGCAGGTCTTCTGTCAAAACCTTTCTGTCACCAAAAGGTGCAAGACAAGTTTAAAGTAACCAAATTGGTGTCTCCATCATTGGTAGAGTTTGCTGAAAGCCGGAACATTTTTATGCACTCAATATTTCCTCACTCAAGACAACTTGGATATTTGCTATCAGATTATCAGCAGGTGGTAATATTTTGATGCTCTAATGCTACTCAAATAAAGACATCACAAAAAGTGCACGGTATGATTTTTGTCTCAAGGAAATCTAATGCAATATGCCACTTCACATTTTAGTTATGTGTCCTTACACCGTAAGGAGCAGTGGGTATTTTGGCTGCGTAGCAGAACCAATCTTCCAGGTACAGCCTTTCCCAGCTGGATGACGTTTCACCCTTACCTTTTTTAATACAGTGTTATAAGACAAATCTTATTAGCACGAAGAGCTTTAAAGTCACACTACGTGAAAGTTTAGACTCTTGAGGAATACAGCGGTCCCTAAAGACGCCAAGCGCCACCAAGATGAGAAGCAGAGTAGACCTTTCCTGCTGTGTCAACAAGTATTTTAAAGCCTTGTTGAAAAAGTTCCACGATTACACTATGAGGGAAAGTATCTGAGCAAGTAAATACTCCGTGATTTCCCCTGATACAAGGGCACGCTGCCTGCGAGCCGCTGAGCCATCTCAAGGTCACTTTGCGGTTCAGGCAGGGGCTGATGAACAGCTCGTGGTGGGTAACGAGGAAAAAACTTCCCTCGAGCTGGGAAACCTCCCGACAGGAGAAGGGAGTTTTGCTGTTTATCTTACAAATGATCCCTTGCAATGAAAGGGTTAAGGAAGACGGCCCGAGACACGCGTGCAGCCCATAGCAGTACCCTGCTGTTGCTGACAGATTATCTATATAAAGTGCCAAATATTATTAAAGTAACTATTCCCTGGGCTCTAGAGGGGAAGACTTCATCTCAGCTTGCTTGGAAAGAGACATAATCTTCCCTTATTTCATAGCTCAATCAGAGAGGGCGGTCAGGGACACACAGGTGAGACGAAGGAGAGCAGATCTGCCGAGGAAGGGGAGATCTGCACCAACGAGGAGCGCAGTGTCCATGGGATGGATCCACGTTATAGTACCAAAGAGTTTTTCCAGCCGGGTATTTTGTCACCTGCTCGTAATGAGGGAGAATAAAGTCGACATTCACCAGTTAATGCTGCTGGGCAGCGAGACAATTACAGGAATAAAATCCGCTCCATCAAAAGGGCCGATGGCCACCTATAACCTAACACCTACTGGTGTTGCCGACCAAAACAGCTATTAGAGGTAATAAGGAATGGAGACGTGTGTTGTTGATGTCTCTGTTACCTGCCCTTCCCTCCTCTGCAGTGGCACACCGATACTGCTCCTTGCAAAAGTCACAGCGAAGCAGCAGACGTTACCTGAACCAGCTGGTTTTGTGTTTCGGCTGCCCTTAATGTAAGAAAATTAAATTAAATAAAAATAAAAGCAAACCACTAACACAGCAGGACAAGAATCAATTTTGCTTTAAAATGATTACTCAAACCTGATGACGAGCTTGTATAAGCAAAAATATTACCGAGTCGTGCACTTTTCCTCCGCAGCCCTCATTCCCCGCGAGGTCTCGCGGCTCCGTGCAGAAACTCCCCGCCCGTGGCAGTCCTGCCGTGGGGCCAGGGCGATGCTGCCGGCGCCACGGGGTTCCCCGGGGTGCCCGGGGTACCACGTACCGCCCGAGACCTGCCCGAGAAACTTGGGAACGCTCATGCGAAGAGATTTCTTAAGCCAAACATACGCAGCAGAAGTTCCTCAGGTGAGGAAGGGGGGTTCGCCGGGAGCTCAGCACGTCCCTTCCGCGCTCAAAGAAATACCTTGTAGTGAAACAACCGTGAGAAAGTCTACGCAGCTTTGAGGAATTATTTAAAGCTAACTAATGTTTAAAAACAGCAACTTTTTTTTTGGTGGATAATTTACACGCAATAAGGAAGATGGGATTTGTCAAACAAATTGTGCACTCGACAGAAGCTGCTAAAAAGCTTCTATAGGTTACTGAGCCATTTTTAGGCTCAGGGACGTCTGATGAATATTCCTCCAAGCTGCCTGGTTCCCAACCAGCTGTACTGGCGCAGCGTCCCACTAGATGCCAGTTGAATTTACATAGCGTGTTCAGATAATCAGAGTTGTGATCATTTACATGAAACAAACGAGACAAACATTTAAACAAATAAAGAGTCTATGGTTTTATGAAACCACGATGACTGCATAATTAATTTTTGCCAGGCACCGCGAATCCCTGCGTGGCTTGAACTGATGTTTCCAGAGTGTGACATTTAAAAAAGAAGAGAAAAGGCACTGGGGCAAGTCTGAGAAGATTGCCTTTCGTGGTGCTGGTGCCTCAGCACTGTGACCAGCCAAAAGGACTTGGTGGGCAGCTGGGTGGGCTCCTACCCCGCTCCTCGGCGTCGCCCGGGCATCCTCAGCCCGCGCTGCCCCTCAGGAAGGAAAGGCTTCCCGCATCTTGAAGACCTCAGAGACCAAAGGCTGAAAAACACCCCGGGGGTGCTCATCGCTACAGCTGGAATATCTCCTCTGCTACCTTTCATTTTCTCATCCTCCTGAAATGCTAAGATTAATGACTTTGCGAAGTCTGCCCAAGCACTCTCCTCTGGATGTTCCACTTGAGGACTCCCCGTTTCCTCAGCCACTTCCCCATGACCCAGTCGCTGGGACAGTAAGCCCTGTTTTGATCTGAAATTCTTCATATTAATAATGTCATACATTACATTTGACAGCCTCTAACCGATTCTCTGACTTTTATATGGCAAAAACTTCTGGCAGTGTTATTGGCTTTCCCTTTTTTATTAACTGCTCTGACTGGCAGCGAAATCCCCAGCAGAAACAGATGCTCCCAGGGGGATTTTTTAAAGGTTAGATCCTCTCATGCTGATGCAACGTTTTTGTCATTATTCAAGAAGACAGATTAATCACTTAGGCCTATATCCTAATCACAGTAGGGGGAAAAAAGTCAGTCAGGTGCTTAAAAGAGGTTTAAGCATTTAAATATACTTCACAAATTTAGTTCCTGGTAATCAAGCACTGGAACAGGGAGAGCAGCAAAGCGGGAGAATCAGACAAAGGAACAGACGTTCATTACGAGCCCAAAGAGACCGAAGCGATGCAGCATCAGGAATGGAAAACGTAGCTGGTGAGATGCAGGAAACTCTGTTTTTTTCTTAACAAGAAGGTAGAGACTTGCACGAAGAGTACCAACGCACAATAAAAGTGGTCATAATTCACAGCTGCTGAGGACACCGAAGTTACAAGCCAAAGTCACTCACAAAGGGATTCTGTAGGTTACGGTGGAAAATAGCTCCACGGTTTCTCCAAAAAAACCATAATGCTGTACTGCATTTCTACAGTGGAAACACCGAAGTGAAAACATACGGGCCAAGAAAAAACAACATACGCACTGCCCTTGAAGATTCATCTTCTATTGTATCTCTACGTTCAGTTCGTTAGTCCACCTTGTCCTTCTACATCCACAACACAAAAAGAGGGTAATAGTTACTTTTTGGAGACACTCATTGTGGAGAATCCAAGTCACCTTAAAAGGATTTGAGATTAATGGTCTGAATTGAGACATTTAACTACCTTGATCAGAGAGACTCTTGTGATGGGTGAGATATTATTGAGAAAAGTCTAATGAAATTAATTATGTTGAATATGTTTACGGTTAATGGAAGAGTGGAGCAAGAGCCATTTTAGCCATCTAACGTGTGAAAATGAACAATTCTCTCCTGGAACGACAACGGGCCACAGAATAAACCTTTTAAGTACGTACTAAATCCATTACCAGCTCCCATTTGAATATCTCATTGTGGATGCATCAATGGCTATTGACAATCTGTCTTCCAGAACTTACACACTGAAAAGCTTTGTCTTCTGTTTTCTTGTTGTGTACCGGGGAGGCAGATGGTTAGACTTCTTCCCTAGGTGGAAAGTCTTTATTGGCAATGCAAAAATGTGCTTTAAATATCAATTCCTCCTCAGATGCACCTTTAGCATGGCAGGACACTGGTGGAATAAAGGACCTTTTCTCTGACTTTCCTTCCTGAGGAATTTCTACTTTGCTTCTGCTCCAAAAATTCTGCCTTTAAAGGGATTTCTGTTGTCTCAGCAAGCAAGTGCTGCAAGTAGCATATTGATTTAGCCCGAGTTTCTTGGGATCCAGATTACATCATTTCTACAGGCAGATGAATGATTTATTTCCCATAAGTTTACCGTGCTCCTGAGATAGCTCTGAGTAGATGGAATTGAACATCGAGAAGATAGAGCTGACTCTTACCTCCAGCACAGGAGGTGAAAGAGCATTCTTGGCCCCTTGCGACGGCAAACTTCCTTTGCGGAGCTGTGCCTCATCTTTTGCGTTCAGACAATTTAAACACTTATTGAGGTGCCTAAGGAATGCCCCATAGAGAAAGGCCCATTTCCACCTCCCATGAGTGACAGTGAACTTTCCTCTAACAAATAAGAAACAGCATCTTATAAAAATATAGCAAAGGCAGTCTGGTCTTTCATTTCCAACTGAAGAAGAAATATTCAGCATGATGCATTAAGACTTTAAGTGTTCCCTAAAGACAGTGGTCAAGCAGCCTGTTGTGTCCAGGGCACACAGACAGCTACACGACAGGAAGAATTAATGAGTGTTTTCTCTGTTATGAGCAATTATTTTGGGAGAGGACAGAAAAGGGTGCTCTGGAAAGGCTGAACAAATTCGAAAGGCAGTGCCCAGAACACTCTTCTGCATGACAGTCGCTTCAGCTGGTTTACAGATGGACTGGAAGGTTTGAGTAAACTTGCATTTTCTTCATGCCTTCACTCTAAGCTCAACGCTGACTCGCTGAAATCTGTTGAGCATAATGAAACCCCACAGGACGTTACATTGATTTGAAGCCTTAAGTGATATCCTTCAGACAGACGGGGAGTCAATGGATCTCTTGGGACAGGCTCTCTTTGCCAAACATCTCTCTCCACCATAGGTTAAAGTGCCCAAAGGGTGTTTGTCCCCCCTACCTCCTGCTGTTGAAGGGCAACCCCTCCTTTCCATCCTTCCTTGCCCCACAGGCCAGTTGGAGGAGTCCATCTCCTTTCCCCAGTTCCCTTCCAACCCAGCTATGGATCATGTTCAAGGTCCACTTGACTGAGCAGTGCAGACCAGCCCCAGGTCCTTCGGTTCTTAGAGGGCATATCGTCGCTCCCATAACAAGTTCATCTTCCATCGTACTGAATGCTCTCAGCTCATAAATTGTGCAAAGGTGTATTTTGGCAGGTGAAGTATATTTTCTTGTTGCTGAGCCATGGTAGAGGTCATCTGTTCAAATCAGCTCCCAGATTGTTTACTTTCCCGTGACAGACGTCCCGTTCGTCGCAAAGTCAATATGAGGACCGATTATTATGGTCAAATGGCTCTTCGCTCTCCAGGCAAGTCAGCCAGCGATCTCTGAAGAACCCTGACACTCCTCCCCGTGAACTCGAGACGAATGAACAGAGCTGCTACCGCGGGGCTGGCAGGCGCAAGGCCGCGCACCATTCCCTAAATACCACTGCTTTATCTGTCCCTAGTCTGGGTTTTGTTGCCGGACTCTTAGTTCCAATGAAATTTGGCTGAAAGAAATATATACCACAAAAACGCTCAAGGCAGCATCCTGCAATGATCTAAATAGAGTAATTCTCTTCAATGACCCGGCTCGGAGAGGCAGAGCCGAGAAAGGAAGGCTTTTGCACTGTTTCCACGTACGTATGCGGACAGACAATAGGGGAGTTTTCTTTGTAAACTCAGAAGAGTCACAATAGAAGCGTTGGGACTTTGCCTAAATTCCAGACTTTTAATTCCGTCACCTGACAATGCTGACGTGGTTTGTCTTCCTTCCAGACATTACAGCAGCAGCCAGCAATTTAAACCAGATCCTTCAGCACTTGTCAGATTACCTTAAATCCCTTCCTAATGTGCAGGAGAGAACAAGCTTAAAATTAATAAAAAGAAATGGGAGATTGCCCGAAGTTATATAGGGTATATTTAGTGTTTAAAGGCCTGATACAGACTCTATTGGGGTGTCCCTATTAACTTCATTAATGCCGAATCACACACTTGGACTGCTGCAAGCATGGGTGTGCAAAAATGAACACAAAAGAGCGGCTCACCTTCTATCTCCCATCGCTACCNAAAGGCCTGATACAGACTCTATTGGGGTGTCCCTATTAACTTCATTAGATGCTGAATCTCACACTTGGACTGCTGCAAGCATGGGTGTACAAAAATGAACACAAAAGAGCAGCTCACCTTCTATCTCCCATCGCTACTCAGAACAGAAAGCCTGGCATATTATGGGAAAGTATGCATTTTAGAGGAATTTATAAGTCTTTTTAAATTTATAGGTTATTTCTTAAAAAGAGGAATTTATCACATGCAATTGAAAATGAAAATCTTAGTCCCTTTTCATCCAAAGTAATGAGGAAATGCATTTATTCTTTAGTCTGCAAATCTCCTTATTTCAGTAGACAGCACTTTTTAAATGCTGCTGTACATTTGTCATGGCGAAGGCATTTCTTTTTCAGATTCCCAAGTATACGCTCTTCTGGAAAAAAGGCTCTCCTGTTGTCCTAGGGGTATTTTGTACAGGGTACAGACAAGGCAATATGCATTTTCACTGTTCCCTGAGGAACTGAAGACATTACGTTTCAATAGTTAATTCTTTCCCTTCCTGAAGCGCACCTGTACAGATCTTCAGTCAAATACACAGTGCATTACAGCAGCATTTAGAGAGCAGAATCTGTCCGTCGTTGTGGTGATAAAATTTCATGCAGAAAGAAGAGTTACCCTGTGCACAACCACTCTTACAGATACAATTGTAAAACTCAGCCAAGTATTCAGACTAACTAATAATTTATTTGTCAAGTTTCATTTATTTGTCTTAAAAATGTTCGAGAGAAGATGTTAAATTTATTCTTGACATTTCCCCCCCTGTAGATAATAGCTTGCATAAACATGGTATGAATATTCAATGTTCAAGCCTTAAAATTTGGACTGTCAGTTAGTTACATAAATCATGTAGTATTATTGCTTTTCCTTCATGACGTATGTAACTAAGCAACAAATCATGAATTTAAATATTAAATTTATTACATTCTGCCCTTTTCACGGTGATAAGCGATATAGAGATCTCAGCTCAGCAGGAGGTGGTTTGTGCTCTCCCAAAGGTGGAGAATCAGAGAAACACGTCAACTCAAAATCCAAACGATGCCGCCTATTCTAGATTAGAATTTCCATAATGAGCATTATTGGCTTGGCAAGGCTCAATTTCCCAGTTATTCCCAAAAATTAATTCAAAATACCAAGAATGGGGTCAAGCCTAGACTTGTTCTTGAGCTCAGATGACGACGCAGAAAGACCTACATACCCACGGCCACCACTTCATCGCCGCTTGTAAATTCCCTGAGCACCTAAAGAATTCATAAGTATCGCCGCAGTTAGTTGCAATCAAAAATGGGATGTGCTGAAGACAAAGAGCTGGCAGAGCGGTGCAAAGCTCTCTTCAAAAGAGTTGGAAGAGACATTTGTCATTTAAAACAAAAATTGAAGGCTTCGAAGAGAAAAAAGGGCAGAACAACCTTAGAGTAAGAGGTATTAAGGTACTAAAGGGAGTAACCTTTAAAGCCTGCCTACAAAATGGATCCCTGAAGTCCTGAATCATAATAGCAGAGGGGAGGGAGAGAGCCTTGGAATAAATGAACATTAGCCCAGAAATCTCCCAGAGACAACGGAAAGTGCAGAAGTTTCATGCTAAACTATTTTATTTCTTTGATAAAACCCGAACTCCTCAGTAGCGTGGAGTGCAAGAGGAAAGGAGAAAGAACGGATAATAGGAGGGGAAATAAATCTCTCTTTTTAAATGCATTTAGCGGTGCAGCGATAGGGGTAGAGATTACACTCAATTTAATCTGAATGGATGACACAGTCCAGGGTATTATCTGTAGTTTTCTTAAAATCTCCTCTGAAACACAGCTTTAGCATTTCTCTCTGCGGCAGTAGCTGTGCTCCCTGGCCGTGCCGTTTCCCACAGCACTCTGCTGGTCGGGTCAGCCCTCTCCAAAATGGGCACAGAAAAAAAACCCAGTTTAATTCAAGGGAGAAATTGAACTTGTGAATAGGGTGGCAGGAGTCCTGAGCTGGTTAATTTGGGGGAAATTATATGAACCGCTTGTGTAAAACAGCACGGGATCCACCAGTAACGCAAGTAAGACGCTGTTGTTGTTAACCAGACAAGAAGAGAGAAAAGGGATTGCAGGAAGACCTACCCCCCCCAAAAAAAACCCCAAACAGCTATTTGCATTCACCTGCTTTGTGCAGTCTTTGTGAAGCTGAGACACCTTTCGCCGGTTTGCAATAACGGGTCGTATTTGTACAAAGGCACACATTAGCATTCCTCAGGTTGTGCAGTCCAGATGGGCTGCAGCTCCTGGCTGCTCCAGCTTGCCGTCCTGGTCAAAGACGCACGCTGCCCGCTGTCGCGGGGATGCAGGAACGGGTGACCCCAGTGAAATTCGGGAGTTTTTTGATCTGAATTCACTTCACTCACTTCAGTGAATACCCCGTGGCAGGATTACACCTCCTGAGTCTCTCACCTTCACGTTCACATCTTCTTCTAAAGCTGCTACACAGACACCGGACTAAGATTATTTTATGTGATCTAATAAGACAGTGCCAAATATGGCACAGACAAAACAAATGAAGAAGATATGTTCTATTTTTATGAAAAACTTCCTACTGGTGCTTAATTAACAACATTAGGAGGGCTAATCCCTCAGTGGTTCCTACCTCCACTCATTTTCTGGCTGGCACAAGGGCATGCGACAGGGGTGAGCGGCTGCACCGTGTCTGCTTGCAATAATCTGTCACTTCACAAAGGGCTGTGGTGCCATTAACTGGGTTAATTGGGTTCATAATTGTTGCCAATCCAGACATCTGTGCTCAGCTGCTGCCACTTAAGAAGAAAAAAGAAGCTAAACACAAGTGCCTTGAAATGCTGGCAATGAGAAACTTGTCCCCAGACAGTTTTTACATCCCAAAGGAGTCCTGGAGAGAAAGAGGATACGCAGGGGAGAACCCTCTTGGCTGGCGAGACTTCTCCCAGTTTCAGAAGTTATTTCCAGAAACACAATTGCCAGAATACGAACCCCTGGTTTCCCAGAACAGATGTGGGAAAATTCCTAGGTAAATAAGACTAGAAATGCAAATGAGATTTGGCAAAGGGAAAATATCAAGGGGATTCTTTTAGCCAGCAAATCATTTATTTTTAAGTAATCTTCCATACTGGAGATGTCTCAATTCCTCTGTAGTACCTTTCTCAGAAAAAGTATTGGGAGGAAGAAGTTTTTATTTTCCGGCTCACAGATCGAGAAGCGCTATCTCCCTCTTTCCGGCTGAGGTGGGCAGAGGATGCGGAAGCTTTAATTACTACGGGTAACAGAAGAGTTGCTGGTAAATGGTAATTTAACTTAGTGAATGTATTGAATTAGGCAGCATTTTGTGGAAACTCACAACTAAAGAGATTTTTTATGAACAAAATTGAGAGGTTTTGGCTTTTTCTTTCCCCCTAGCTAACATTTAATGTATAACTGTTCTCAGTGATTGACATTACATTTTCAGATGAGAGTTTTGTTTTGTTTTTTTTTATCTGCTCTAGAGAGTGACACTACGTTATTTCATGGGATTAGCGATTTAAGTAACGTGAGTAGGTTGGCTGTCATGATTAGCAGAAGCTAAAGCGAAGCGGCGTTTGCGAACTGCAGAGAATTGAGACGATGTGGCTGGCCGCGGCGGCTTATTAAATGTATAATGAGCTCAGGCAACTTATAAAAGGAATCAAAATTCTGTAATGCAGGGAAGCAAAGTTCCCGAGTACCAGCATATTCCTGTAAGACTCGGAGGTGACACGAGATTATTATAAAGTATTTAGTGAACAGACATTTAATTGAACACATGAGCATAGGAAAAAGAATTTAGGACAGCGTGCTTTTCCGAGAGAATTGCAAAGTTTGGCTTCACCAAGCCAATAACTGTTGCAGTGCAGTGCCGCCGAGGTGGGAATCGGCCCCTCTTCTTTCATCTCAGACCGTTTTTCCCACCCACCGCAGTATCACCATTTGAATCTCTACATTGCTTCCGGAGATCTTTTTCGGCTTTCTGTCGTCTACTATTCTTAAATTCCCCCGGCATCATAATATTCCCACTTTAATCAGACCCTGCTTTGATTTCAGACGCTATCCTCCCGACTTTGCCTTCCAGCCCTTTCTCTCTGCAGCCGCCGCCTCTCAAAGAGATCTCAGCACGGCCGCCTCCAGCCTCCCCGTTTCATTTGATGCGGTTGCTACCAGTCTGCCATGGAAAATAATCATGTTTTCAGCAATTCCTAAACTGTTGATTTCTACAAAACACATACAGCTTACCTGCATCGTCTTCCTACAAATGCCCCACTTCCGATGAAGTTAGACTTTGTTTGTACGGTATTTACATGTTATGTCCCCAAAGAGACACAAATCTCCAGGCAGTGCGGGTCCAGTGGGCTGTTTAAATGCGGGGTATGTGGCAGGTGATGTAAATCTCATCAGACAGTGTAAGAAATTGGAAACAGCTGTAGGCGAGTGAGAGCACTGCCAAGAGCAGCTTTTTATCAAGGTTATCAATTTGGGGGATTTTCCTTGCAGTCAGGCAAGAGACTCCCCGTTTCCATCAGGTCACCGCCAACCCTTCGCTTCTCAAACCCGACGGTCCTTCTGTTACCGAGTCCGGCACAGAAACATCCCTGCTGCTTTCTGGTCGTGCTTTACAATTCTGAAGCACGTGTTCCTCCCGCCTCCCAAACTCCCCGTGGCTATTTGGGTGCAGAGGGTGAGACTCTACAGAGGATGGCAGCAAACTTTGGGTCATGCCATCCTCCGAGCAGGTGAAGAAGCAATAGATACTGTAAAGGGTGATGCAAACTGAGGGCTGCAAGAGCTCTGCTGCCTTTTTAGCAGTTAACTCACACAGCATCGTCCCGAGAGACTTGGATCCTATTTGCAAGTTCTGTCGTTATTGGTATTCTCCAAACCATCCTGCTGAGAGCACTCCTACTCCCCCCCCGCTGGGGGCAGAAGACACCCAATGAACACAATGTACCACCAAAGGTGTTGGAGCAAGGCTCACAGGAGTACGGCACAGCACGTGAACCAACACAGAAGAACGTTAAGCATGAAACTTGCACCGAGTATCAGCAAAATTTGGGAATCTGCCTCCTTTCCACTCCTCCAATATCTTTAAAAATCCCATCCCTAATGAAATTCAGGTGCTGGAATTGATGAGGGTCTGCAAGCGAAAGGGAAATATTAATTTAGCCCAGACTCCACAGCATTGTGCTTATTAGGCAATTCTCTGATTTGGGGAAATATGTGCTACCTCAGGGTTTTTTTTAACCATTTTTCTCCAATAGCAAGGAAAAAGTTTTTTCATCTCCTTTTGTGGAGAAATATATACAAGCTAGGCAAGAGGAAGGCCTCAGTTCATGTAAAATGTAGGAAGACATAATGGAAGTTTCACAATACCCTTTCAAAGTACCTTAATACACATTAGGCAGACTATTTCAGCTGCTGAATTCATTCAACATTTCCCTACTTTCTGTTCGAAACTTGTGAAATACAGCGTTTTTATGATTAGAGCACTGTCATTTACAGGTTTGACTTTGGTCATTCATTTGGCAAAAAAAAAAACCCTTTGTCCGGCCAAAGAGAATAATTTCATCTCTGTGCAGTTGGGGAATATCTAACGGCGCTGTTTGGCCGCAGCCGAAACTCGGGGCAGAGTGTGCCACCCCATCTTTTATTTTCACCCTATTCCGCCCAACTCAGAAAGTTAAACAAATTATTTGAAAATAACCAGCCTAAAGAGCTCATACGCTGGCAGCAGCTGGAAGAAAATTCCCTGCTTGCACAGAAGATATTATTCCAGAAGGGAAGTGGCAAAAGAGACATTTACTATTTAATTACAGACCCACTCGCGTGCCAACGAAGGTACTGCAAAATGCAGTCTTGGGTTTCCGTGCAAAAGGGGAGCTGGAATGCATCGGGGTGCCGCAAATATAACGTGGGCTGCCTTGTCGGGGGCTTGAATTCAAGCCAGACCAGAGCTCACTGCAATGAAACAGCAGACATTTTATCATAAAACACGCACCGCACCTTCTCCTCGGATTTACAAGGGATTTGATCGAAATCTTACGCGTGCTGCTTTGTAGCGATGATGAACTTTCATCCTCTTGCTCTCAACACACAGGTCAGGCAGCGAGAGCATCCGAGGGAAGAGGAGGCAGGCAGCTTGCATCTCCAGAGGGTTTGTCTTTCCTGCGCACATTAGTTGAATACACACATGATTTTAAAAGAAACCTTTTGGTTTTAGCTGAAAAAGGAAAAAAAAAATAATATTTGGGTTAATAATTTTGGGCTCCTTCTCACAGCAAACTCCCTACTCTGAGGGGAAAAAAAAAAGTACAGTCAAAAGGTAGCGAATTAGCTGTAAAGGGCAGATTTTGACCTGATAAAATTGGCGTGGCTATTTAGGGAGCAAGATTTCATTAGAGTTGCTATAGCAATTGGAACAGTTTGACAAAACCTAATGAAGGATTATGACAGAAATAGAGAAGGCTATAAGCCATCAAAAGCTATAGGAACAGAAGCTTCACAGGTTTCTGAGCAAAATCCCTCTGGAAGTACACTGATCTCCCTGGAAGATATCACACTCATTTCAAACATTTCTCCGGGGTGTTCACTGAGCAATGACTGCAATACAAAACTGAGTGCCCTCTCTACTGCAAAGAGTTATTTGCGGATTTTCCCCTCTGAGAGGCACACTTTATTATTAAGTGCTTTATAATAAAAATACTTGGCACTTGCATGGCATCTCTCATCACAGAGCAGTGCAGAAGTTACTCCTGATGCTGCACGTTAACCTCCTCAAATTGGCATTAGATACGTCCTGTGGCTGCCTAAACGGATCCTGAGACATTAAAGGACTTTACTCCAGCCTTTCCGGGGATAAAGCAGGCAAGTGCATGATGGGGAGGGCTCCCAAGTGTCCAAAAAAACCTCAGGGCACATGAGCGGGGGGTTCCTGCAGAGCTCTCGCCCACGCGAGGTGCCTCCATGGTGAGCAGATGCTGCAAAACATCTTCTGGGTCCAGCTGAGCTCCCGCTGCGCTGCGGTGCCTCTCCAAGGTGTAAAATCAAAGCTGCTGTCCGTGGAGGATGCTCTCAACTCGAACTCTGCATGGGGCCAAAAGTGTTGCTCAGGAGCCGCATAACAATATATATCTATTTATTCCATTAAATAATGCCCAGCACAACCGCTCCCACCAGGGGAGAGCGTTTTCCCTCAGATCTGAGACCGAGAAAAAAATTGCCTCCAGGTCAGCAGAGCATATTTAAAACAATTCCCAGCCGAATTAGCGCGCGGTGAGCTGGTCCATCGCAAGAGCAAGAAGGAAGGAGGCTTCCCGCCTCGCCTTCCGCTCCCGTCCCATCCAAGTTCCCGTTGGTTTTGCTTTGCCCTTATGGCCAGGGCTTTGATTTCCAAAGGCACACGCAGACCTATAGCCAGCTCTCAGGAAAGTGAACAGCACTGATTTCAGGCGCAGGATTTTTAGGCTGGTGGATGGGTTGAGCAGCTACTTTGCAGGATTCGGCAAGGGGGAACTGCTCCATGGCTGGGCAGAGCTTCGGCACGGGACAGACCTTCAAAGGACAGGCATTCACCTGCCATTTCTTCTTTCCTACAGACTTCTGGGTTGCGTCTTTACAGCATAAAAATCCAAACCAACAATAAAACGTGTCCTTCGCATAGATTGACTAACGATAATGGAGCTAAACGGACGATAATTTGATACCGGGCTCTTTGAAGCCTCCCACCCCAGAACAGCCCCCCAAAGCTCCCTAAGGCTCGCCAAAGGGTACTATAAATAGCGATTTGAATGAAAAAGTAGACTTCTTTTCAGTTTTGTCAGAATTGGGCAGTCCGCTCCGGGACTGGGTAGCCGCCCCCGGTGCCGCGGGGGGCGGTTGGGACAGAGCATGCAGAGCTGCTCTCTGCTATAGGAAATAGCGGATAAAACGTGTTTTCCAAATATTTCTGCTAACAGCTCTGTAAATGAATTTTCCCTGTTTGTTCAGATGTATCAGTCAGCTGCTGGCGGGTGTTTGGAACGTGCCTAAGCATCAAAAAATGTATTTTGACATTAACTTTGTTTCTGGCAGAAAAAAGGCAAAACGTTTAACACGTTGGAGGCCTTGGCGTGTCAAGCCAGTATGCTAACCATGCTGTGGTAGCTCTAAATCACTTCTAAAAAATTACCTTCAGACTGCCTTTGTCAGACAGATGCAAAAACAAACAGGGGATTTGCTCAGCGCAGAGGGCACACAGGGCACAGCACCCTCAACCATTTACTGATCGCTATTATTAAACCTGCGGGTGATATCCCACTTAAACAAAAGCCATTAGCCTGCTCGGTCCTATGTCTTTAGCTATATTGAAGAAATAAAGATCTTGTTATGTGATTTGGAATATGTCTGATGTTGAAGTCCTATCTTACAATTATCCTGCTTTAAATGCTTTAGAGCCAAAGTAATGGAATTTTAATTTTTAAATGGAGAGCTTTGTCTCCCGATGCCGTTACACTGATTTTCTATGAACCTCAGGATTCTACCTGCAGATCCTACCTTGCACTTTCACGCAAATCTGGACGGAAACACATCTGGAATTCACAGCCAGCATCAGTCAGTCCCTCCGTTCCCACCAGGAAAAGCCACCGGAGCTGACCCACCGCCACACAACCTCGCACCCCACGCTGCGTGGTTCACGTAGCTGGCGGAGAAAAGACAAGCGGGGTCCACCCACCGCGTGCCAGCCCGACCCGCGAGGCTGCAGGAAGGGTTGGAATGAGACGACAGAGATGTCGTTTGTGGGGGCTTTAGATTCGGGCCATCACCAGCAGAGCTGGGAAAACCAGAGCACCACCAAAACAGACCAGCGATTTATCGGGAAAGCCAACATCTAGAGCAGCCGCTCTCACGCGTTGCAGAACAAGGTGTAAAAAGGTAAATATGGGATACTCTTCTCTGCTAGAATAGTCTCCTCCAACCTCTGGCAACAGCAGACAGGTTCAATACCACTTCCCACGGCTCCTGCCGAGCACCACAGCCCCGTCGCAGCTCTTCCCCCCGGCAGTGCCACGTCCCACTGCGGCAGCCAGCGAGGACGGCCCTGTGGGGACACGTTTCCGCTTGCCCCGGACCTGGGGAAATGCTGGTTTAAAGTCAGAAGCACGAGCTTTTAAACTCCCTCCGGAAAGTTTTTGTTACTGTTGACTCGAATAAGAGGGGCTATTTCTCTGTGTCAGATCAGATGGGTAATCCCTCTCCCGGGTTCCAGTCCTCAGTTGAAACGCTGCGCCGTGGCATTCCCACTTAGCATTTAGCCTAAGGACCCAGCGAGGATAGGGGGATTAGACATTTTATATGGCCATGTTCCATATTCTAATGTATTTGAGGTCGGAAAACAATTTCCTTGGTGCACTTTTGGATTGCTGCCTTTCAGTTTCAGTGAAAGTTGTTTAGTACTTGCACAAAGAGATGAGGAAAATGGCATTTCCCAGCCGATGCGAGCATATAATGTACTCCTGAGCAGAAAATGGAGAAGAAAGCACGTGCTTTCCATTTTGCATTATTCATTCAGCTTTAACCATCGCTCTTGATACCCCCTACAAACTCCTGCAGGCGTGGGAGGGAGCTCCTACTGCCTGTTCGTGGAAGTGTGCTGCAGTTGGTCCAGCGCGGCTCATCAGTGAACGCCACTTGGGAAGTGACCACTGATAATTCACGAGTTTCAAATCAAATCTCCCTTGTTCAAAAGGGAGATGATCATCTTCAAAAGGATGAAGAAGACCTTAAAAGAGGTCCATAATCTAATCGTTACTGCAGAAAGAAACTTAATACGTACGAGGACATGAGCAAGCCCTAAAGAAGAAAATATAAAATTACAGTGGTGTGCATATGAAGAGGGTGCTATGCTGACGATCCCCAACGTTTTGTACAGAGGGATCACAGTTTGGTTATCAATTATAATATCCTTCTGGCAGGATTTTTTTTTTTCTCCTGAATGAAAATTCTTGCGCAATTATTACCAAGAAAAGAGAAAGGAACCTCTTTGGTTGGATGGGCTGCAGTTCTGCATTATAACCTGTTTCATTCTTTACTTCTCAAATTATTTTATTTTTGGCCTTTCCAGGACATTTGCAAACTGAGTCTAATACCCAACGCTGTGTTATCCTGATAGCACAAACACTTTTCTATGATAACATGAGGCAATCTGGAGAAACAAAACAAAACAAAACAAACAAACAAAAAAGAAAAACTAGAAAACAAGTGATAAGGGGAAAGAGATCTCGGTTTCTCTTCTTCAAAGGGATGGGGAAGGGAACTTTTCCAATGCTTGAGGGAAGTGAACTCAGCATGTGAAGTTTTTAGGTTGTTCCAAGTATGTTAGTGCTACAGAATAAAAAATATGTGCTCTAACTTCTCTGCGGGAAAGGGAAAAACCACAGAGGTGGTCTCAGGTCTGCTCCAAGGAGGCTCCTGGTGGTGCAGAGTCAGGCCCCAGCCTGCTCTGGGAAGGGTTTAGTCGTTTGGTAATGATGGAAGTTAAAACTATGAATCCTCCTACAAGGATTCTAACTTCAGAATAGGCTCACAAAAAAGACGTGCATGCTTTAGGAACTCAAATCTATACACAACTGTTCATTTTCCTTCATTTAATCATTAAACTCCTCAAAATTTATGATTTTAAAGTAACAAGGACCTGATTTTGCTGAAGAAAAGTAACTACATGCTGAAAAACCCCACCTTTCTGCTTTTTGAGTTGAGAGCAATTTTGAATGAGGATCTGTTAAAAGCCATTATCAAAAAATAAAAGTTTGGAAAAAATGAACAAACCGAATTAATCTGAACCCCTCCAGCTGACACACAGTTCCGCTATGGCTATGGGAACACCTCCTCTGTTCCAGTAACCCAGAAACCAAAGGGAAGTCAAGATGCCTCTGCTCCACCCTGTTTCTTCTGGTGCTGAGCAGTGATTGATGAGATGTTAGCTGCCTGAAGAAACAGCAGTGCCTCTCTCCACTGATAGACCACACCGGTGGGAAGCAGATGAGCCAACATGCAAGCAAGAAGACCTTGAGGTGACAACAGCTTTGGGCACTCCAGGGACTGCCCAAGCAGCTAGTTTAAGATATCAAGCAATTCCCACTGCCAGGAGCTGATGGCACTGGGAGTTGGAGCTACACTGCTTCACCCTCTTTATCAACTAGGTAAGGCTTTGTCACACAGTCGTGGTTTGATATGGAGCTGTTACCATGAAAGGACCAAAAAAACCCTTTCATGGACTCACTGTTTCACACCAAGTTGCGCTACTGCCACTCCTCGCATCCTTGAAATAGCGGAAAGCGAACACAGTGATGTTTGCAGGCTACTCTCACACCTTCATGTCTCTGCTTTCTTGCAAAGCCATCGACACAAACAAACATATGACAAAACTGAAGGGCGAGACGATTAAGGCACGGAGTCATTCAGCATTAGTCCCATAGCCCGATCTTTTCAGCCAAGCTCCATACTCAATAAACGGCCAATGCGAACCACCCACTTCAAGAACCTCTCTGTCTCCACTGACCATAGAGGCGGGCAGGCAAAGCCAGACTCCCCAGGCTAAGCGCAGCCCCCCTGAGCCCCCAGCAAAGGGAGCGGCTCCGAAAAAGCAAGGAAACAGTGATAACAACAGAAAAAGGAGTACGAAGCCTTGATTCTCGTAAAATACTCACAGCATCACCCAAACACTTTTCTTCATTTTTCTCCCCGCAGTCACTTGCCAAGCTTCTCTCTGCTATTAATGTTCACTCCTACGTTTTCCATGTGTTTAGGGTCACCGCGGAGTAACTGGCTGCAATATGTTTGGCACAGTCTGGAGTTGCCGGGGTCACACCATTAGACTGTCATTTTCTTAGAACTTCAAAACAGCGCAAAAATAAGAAAAAATAGCATTTGGGGAAGTTTTCAACATATGGCTACATGAGCAAATTTTAAACATATGGGCTATCAAATGCATTTAAGATGTGTTAAAGCCCATTCAGTGATCCCCAGTCAGTTATTGCTTAAGATGTCGTAAGACGAAGGAGCTAGGTGCCCTTTTCAGTCTCACAGCTAGTCCAGGGGCACTTCATCTGCTGGAGAAAGATTAGAATTCACCTCATTTAAAGGGCATTCATTAATTTACTGTCTGGGAATTTGAACAGTAAGTAACTCACCTTTGGGACTTCTCATCTTTGGTTCTAGTACTAAATAATATCCACTGGCTACTAAAGAAAAATAAAAGGAATTATCAAAATATATATTTAATTTAACTTCATACAGGACACACAGGAGAGCTGGTTCATCCATCCCTTCTTAAAAATGAAAGCAATAGTAGGTACTGTTGATTTTATTATCCCACTGGGAGACAGAAATAAACCTGAATGCAGAAACTTAAATCACCACTTGCAATTTACTAAAACAAAACAAAAACTGGAAGAAATGCTGTATCCTCTCTTTTTATAGCAATATCCAACGTAAAGATGACAACAGCAGCAATTCATAACTATGAATAAGTAACCGATGATAGTAGATCTTTTGTAATGCCAAAAATTTGTTACATAAAACTGTAACATTTTTTCCTCTGAGAACTAAAGTGACTCCGATTGTCTTAAGTATTACAGTGAATCATGAAAATTATTAGTTTGAAGGATGAAACTAATGAGTGGCTTGTAAGAACATCACCCTACCTCTTTCCTATAGCACATCTCCAAACAAAGACGTCCTTCTTAACTTTACGCAGCAGATACTCCCCAAGACAGCCGCAAGCAGTTCGGCTAGCAATGTGCATTTTGATGTCATCTGTAGGTTATTAATAACTAACTCAGAGAAGTTGCTTAGCCTTAGCGTTTCAGCAATTGACTTGGAAAAAGAGAGATTTTTCCTTTTAGTTTCATCCTGTTCCTCCATCTTTCGGTTTTTGATGATCACTTCAAAAAACATAGAATCATGGAATGGTTTAGGTTGGAAAGGACCTTGAAGATCATCCAGTTCCAACCCCCCTGCCATAGGCAGGGACACCTCCCACCAGACCAGGTTGCCCAAGGCCACGTCCAGCCTGGCCTTGAACACCTCCAGGGATGGGGCCTCAACAACCTCTCTGGGCAACCTGGGCCAGTGCCTCACCACCCTCACAGGGAAAAACTTCTTCCTAATGTTCAATCTGAACCTGCCCTCTTCCAGTTTGAAGCCATTCCCCCTCGTCCTATCACTCCATGCCCCAGTAAAAAGTCCTTCCCCAGCTCTCCTGTAGCCCCTTTAGGCACTGGAAGGCCGCAATAAGATCTCCGCGGAGCCTTCTCTTCTCCAGGCTGAACACCCCCAACTCTTTCGGCCTCTCCTTATAGGAGAGGTGCTCCAGCCCTCGGATCATCCTCGTGGCTCTCCTCTGGACACGCTCCAGCAGGTCCATGTCCTTCTTATGTTGGGGACTCCAGCATGTCGGCTATGGTGTTTATGTCAGCACTAGTAAATCAAGGGACAGAAAACAAAATCTGAATTTCTCCAGGAGCGCAGCTGAGATTCCCTACTGGAAACCTGATTCTGCCCTAGGAAAGACTCACACACCGATTCACAGAGCTGCCTATGGGGAGTATCCTCCTCCGGTGGGTGCTCTGGAGAAAACTGGGCTCCCCTTCTGAAAATCAAAAAGAATACTACAGGGGCATTAGGGGCAGTGACCGGGCATGGTGGTTTAAAAGAAACAAACCAAAAAAAAAGAAACAAACCAAAAAAAAGAAACAAACCAAAAAAACCGAAACAAACAAAAAAAAAGAAACAACCCAAAAAAAAAGAAACAAAAGAAACAAACAAAAAAGAAGCAAAAACCCCAAAACAAAACAAAAAAACCAAAAAGAAACAAAAAAAGAGAAACAAACAAACAAAAAACAATTTGTAAAAGGAAACACCACTGTGTGGGAGGAGTTTAGCTCTCCGGTTATAGTGATCCCTTAGGGAGCATCTCCCATTGCAACCATCTCCCATCTATCTGCACCCGCTCCAGAAAATAAAGAATCTTTCAGCAAATAGCGTGCGGTCTCTGCCAGGCTCTCTTCCCCGGGGGGAACAGCTGGGGCTCGCTATACTTCGGTGAGCATTTGCTTTACAAGGTTCATTAACACTTACAGCGAGTGCATAAAAGTTTGGGTTTCACCTCCGACAGCCCGTTCAGGGGCAGCCCTGGTCCCCGCCGGGATGGGAGGGGGAAGCGGCCGCGCTGGCGGCACGGAGCTGAGTCCGGGCGAAGGCGTGGGGGCTTCCACACACCGCCTGTGAAGGACAAAGGAAAATCAGAGACTGTGCTAAGAAGAAGAGTAAAAGCGGAAGGCCAGCGGGACAGCAAGATAAGCATTAAGCCACGTTCAAAATAAATAAGGAGGGATAAACCATTGGAAGCAGCAGCACCTTCAAACAGATTGCCGTGGGAGGAGTAGTGTGTTGGTATAAGTGTCGATCAGAGCTCTGTGGCTCTTCCCTTTGGCAGTAGTGTTTATTATTCAGCCCATTCCCGAGGTCCGCAACCTTTGAGTTATCTTTGATTTTAAAGCATCTCTTGGGAATCGCCTTGGCTGGGCGCCACGCCGCGGGCACAGCTGGGCATCCCCGCTCCCTCCCTGACCGCGGGCGCCGCCGGAGCTCCTCCTTTGCTGTTCGAGGAGCATCCCCATCAGGAGCATCCCCACGGGGCAGCCGGCGCAGAGTGGGTTTCATGAGTGCCGGGAGCCGGTCCCTGCAGCCACGGTCCAGCGAAGAGGTCTTGCTGTGTTTTACCCGAGGGAGCGCCTCCACTCGCCCAGCCCGGCTCTCACGCTCGGAGGGGCTGCTGAGTAATTTCCATGTCCAGCGCGCTACACTGGTGAAAGGAAGAGAGACCTGTTCTTTACCTTGCCCTTTACGCAATGAAGTGCATTGTGCTCACCGATTGAAATCTGAGCCCCAGCTGAATTTAAACTTGTTATTTTGGTCTGCTTATTTAATCTGTCGTTTTCTTATCCATTTACCATCTTTTTCCCTACCTGGTGGTGCACGTGAGAGGGAGGTTGGACTGAAGGTCACGTACGCAGGAGCTGCAGAGCTCGTCCGAACGCAGCCCCGTGGCACGTCACCCACCAGCAGCTTTCAGGAGACTGCAACATCCCCGTTACAGCGCTGTGCAAAACCGTGTGCTGAGGGGACAACACCCCCTCCATCCCGGGCAGTCATTCGCCAGCTTGTATCAACGTGCAACGGGAAGATTAATATATGGAGGAGACATTTTTAAGGGTAGAATAAGAACTATCACCGTCAGAGTTGCAGTTCTTACACAGCAAAGCTCTCCACTGATGAAGGCTGAGGAAGCAAAGCGTAGGACACGACCCTTAGCAGAGCAGACTCTTTAAAAAGTCAGATTTAATTGAAACCCTTGGAAGCCCTTCATTTTTGAGAAGTGGGCCACACTTCCCTAACACTGAAAACAAGAGCTACGTCGTGGAAGCATGAAATTTAACACTCAAAAGAAGGACTATAATATAGAGTAAGTGCAAGCAGCCATTGAATTCCTGGGAAAAGCTGAACCAGAAGGATGGTTTCCTCTGGGAGCGCCTCCTCCAGACCGCCTGATTGATCTGATACTCGTGATTTAAACAGCTACAGTTTCTGGATGTTACTACGACTCACACCAAGCGATCGGAACACGATATGGTTCACAAACAAGTATCAAATACTCAGTTGGACCGAGGCATTTTTGTTTGTGAAACCAGGAACACATAAAATGCTTAGGGCAGGAAAACCACAGAAGTGTTTGGAGATAAGAAAGACCTACCTGGACTCGGGGCTTCCATGTCACAAAGTAGTTGTTGGCCACATTAGAGATGAGAAGTCTTTGGCTAAAACACCTTGAGAAAGCTGTTTCTGCTGCAGGGAGCAGCCATGGGAGGACACTGCGGCTTGTGCAGCCACCCCGGGTGCAATCCAAACGGGGTTTTCATATCAGCTTCCTCAGGAGTTACATTAATGATCCCACCTTAGTGATGCACAAAAACACTGGGGCACTACCCAGTCACTCCCAATGCATTTGCTTGTCAGTGCTGGAAACCTGCGAGAAGAACAGGAGGTTATTCTGTTTGGGATTGGCACAGCCAAATTTCATCCAGTGCACACGGTCCACACTTAGTGTTTCTCTGTTCTCACCTGTATTCAGAGCAATGTACCCCTCATCACCCCGTTGCTACCACTTTTTGGGCCCTCGGCATCTTGAGGCAATGACTTTTTCCATGTGGTGACCAAGATGGAGCCCAGCTTGGCTGTCCTCCAGCCTTTAACATAATGAAGAGGAGTTTAATAAAAATCAACAACCTCCAGTGAAACACCATTTGCCCACAAACACCCCGGTGACCCGCGCCTCAGCGTGCAAGCAGTCAAAAAAGAAACACAAACAAAAAGCTTTACGGCAGGACAAACCATGTCCTGTATTCTTTGAATGTGCTTCATATTATAAATCACCCGTGAAGGTGATAAATGTGTGCACTTAAAACAAAATACAGGCTCTGCTCAACGGGGCTGTTCAGCATAACAAAGCTGCCGGAGGGCAGCTACGCTAAAATAAGTGTATTGCTCTTATTGGCATTTTTCCGTGGTCTAGACGAGTGCCCAGCAGCGGGGCTTCCCAACCCACCGCTCGGCTTCCGCTCTGCCCTGCAAGATCTTGGTGGTGAGGCACTGGCCCAGGTTGCCCAGAGAGGTTGTTGAGGCCCCATCCCTGGAGGTGTTCAAGGCCAGGCTGGACGTGGCCTTGGGCAGCCTGGTCTGGTGGGAGGTGTCCCTGCCTATTGGGGTTGGAATTCGATGATCTTCAAGGTCCCTTCCAACCTAAACCATTCTATGATTCTATGATATCCCCTCCACGATGGCCCTGAATAAAGGCAGAGAGCACAGGGCCGGGGCGGTGGGACGGGGCTGTTGTGCGTGGCACGCAGGGCTCGCCACCCCCGCGCGCTCCGCAGGGCTCCTTCCAGGCAGTTAGTGCCACTCGTCCTTCTGTCACGCCGACTGCCTTCCCGGCACCTTCATCTCATTACCTGGAAGGTTACGTTTTACAGGAAAGATAATTATCTGACTCTGTCAGCCGCTGTTTGATTTCTGTATTCCGTTCCAGCGAGATTTTTCTTATAACAATGTCTTTGCTAATGGACAGTCCTCCGTGCTGCCCGTTTCTAACACCTTTCCTATTATACCTGCTAGACAAGGTCTGACACCGCACAACAAACACTACTGAATTAAACCTTAGCTGTAAAATAAGCAAGCCTTATTATACCCAATTTTACAGTTGGGTAAACTTACATACTGGAGACATTTAAATGACTTTCCGCAGCATTACAGAATGAGTCGGTGAAGGCACAGAGCCTAGAAAAGTCCGGCTCTCAGTCACTCACTCCAGGCCCCCCTTTGAGAAAGCAAATTTATTAAGCATGTGGTTAATGTTCAGCTTATGAGCAAGGGGGCATTAAGCCATTACAAAGCTCCCTTCCTTCAACATGCCAAAAACCTGCTGCCCGCCAGCAACGACAGGATATTAATCGTGCCTTCCGCCATCCCCGCGGTCAGAAGGCAGCCGTGATTTATCGCTTTGCAGCAAAAGGATGTGACATTCATGGCTTCTGACACAGAAGCGGAGGACAGCACGCTGGGTCAGGGGACATCTGGGGCTTGTTTGACCCCAAAACTTCAAGGAAAGCTACGGTAAAGCAAGCAAAGTGGTAAAAAGTGATACTGTTGTCAGAAGCAGGACAGAACGTTTGGCAAAATTCAGATGTCCCTTAAAGGGATGGCAGCCATCCCAGGACTTGCTTGCCTTTAAAAAGCATCGGTCTCAGCTAGCTAAGCTGGTGTAGGCACCAATGGAGCCAACCACGTGGAGGTCACAGGCGTGTCCACGGTGGCCTTGGACACGCCACCGGCCAGAGGGCTGCCAGGGACCAGCTCAGCGGTGGAACTGAGCCTGAATCGGCCCAGGAGGGGAGCAGAGAGACCTACTTGTCCATACTCCCCCCACTGCAAGACTACTCAAATCCCAACTTCTTCATTGCCATCCTTCCTGATTACCTGGCTGGCTGTAAACAGATGCGTTTTCCCTTCTAAGTGCCCAATTCATCCTCTTCGTTTCGTTCAATAGCGCTGCTGTCTCGCCTTTTTCACATCACGGGTCACAGAAGTTGCAATTACGTTACAAACATTGGATTGTCGTTATTGGCAGAACGAAGCAGAAGGAGCTGGTGGTGAAGAGAAGAGGGTTTTATTCCATAATAACCAAGGCAAACGAGTAACTCCAGAGAATTGCACTAAATGCAGGTGCTGCAATGGAGGGATGTGCGGACTCAGGGATGCGATATGTGATTTTCAGGGTTTGGGGGGCAGATCCTGAAGGCTTTTTAGAAAGGCAGTTGAGGAAAATAGTGGGAAAATTTAAATGGAAATTATTACAAACCCAAGAAACTGAGCCACCAGTGTATTTGGAAACTCCTTGAGATGGGAAATTGCTCTTCAGCGTAATCTGGAATTTGCCATCAGACAACACGTGTGGAGCCGTGCTCTCACAACTCCTTTTAGCAATAACTAATAACTTGAGAAATTGGGAAAACAAGAACTAATTAAACACTAAGAGAAGGGAGGCCACTGTACAACTGGAGTAGGAATACCAAGCCAGGCTAGAAAGGAGTTGGGACTTGGTTACAAATTCATCCTTCAAGTCATCCCATCCACGCCAGACCCTAAGCCCAACCTCTCATCTGAAAAGCACTCGAAAAGAGGTCGTGGCCCAGGAGCAGTGTTCCTTCCCCTTGGCTCTCACTTACTTTAGCTGTCCTAATTGAGTTTTTGTGCTGAAAAGACATTTCTTCCAGAGGAACAAGAAAAGGGTAGGACAAATCCTGGCTGCCTTCCAGGAAGCTCCAGTCATTTCAACATCATCCTGAGATTTAGACCCTAAAATGAATTATAAATGGTGCAATTTTGCACTGCTTAATGGAGGCTTGTACAAGGCAGAGTGGGGATTCCGGGTCTCCTGCCAGCTGGGACAAAAGCCTTAGAGGTACCGTGTGTGTCATAACTCGGGAAAAACTCGTTTGGGATTCCTTATCAATAAACTCAAGGTGCTCACAAGCCAGATAGTCTTACTTACGCTGGATTAAGCCCAAAATATGTCCACTAACCCATGTGGAGCAAGGGAGGGAAAGGAGAAACCAGGTCGCAGTGAGAACTTTGGGGGTCTGGATAGAGGGGCTGTGGTGAACCCCACTTTGATTTTTAACCAAATCCAAACATACACAGGCAAAGGAGACTTATGCAAAGACTGGCTTGGCGCTTGAGCTCTCCCTTCTCTTTCTGCAACGCTTGCCGAGATGGGTTTAACCAACATGCCCAGAGTTTTGTCGCCCAACAGGACCATTTGGGACAGGTGAAGGCACTGGCAACACGTCAAACAGGGCTGCATCTTTTGCCCGAATCCTTCAGCACTCATCGTTCCCACAAACCTCCGCCAGATCTGTGAGACCAGCACTTCAGAAATAATCACGCACAAGTTATTCAGCCAAGGACAGCTGCCCATCGTGCAGGACTGGCTCCTTTCCTCCCCGTTTCACCAGCTGCTGAGGAAGGACAAGCACCAATATGCTTTTTGCTCACCAAAACTCTCCTTGCTCAGCCCCGATGACCTCTCCTTGCTCAGCCCCGATGACATTGCACCCCACGTAGGGGCTGTGACATTAAATCTTTCTCAACGCATATTGCATAGAGACAAAGGAATGAGCTGTACTGCGTCGCGTGAACTTTACAACCAGAAAAAATCAAGCGCGTGTCGGTACCGCTGCAATTTCATCCGCTCTCTGGTCTCCACAGCATATGGTCTGATGGTGCTATTCCACTTGCTGGCCCTGGGAGAGCCGTTTGAAACGGAGAGAAATAGCATGGTACATTTGAGTTTATGGGGTATTAAAAGGGCTACAGCGAATGGTAGCCAAGGCGCCGAAGTGAATTATTTATAGTGCAACTGCACTTTCTCCTAAACTACCCTTCAGACGGGTCAGGCCTCAGACATTCGCATTAAGGTCTTGTTAAATCCAAAGAAGCCAAGGCTGTGTCCAACAATGCAGATACCCCAGTTTTACATTAAATTGTGTTCAAGTAAAATTCCTTTAAATTCTTCACCTTCTTCACATGTCTCCTTCAGACATTCCTATCATGTCTGATAATGACATTACTCAGTTCTCAGGTTAGGGGCAGACACAGATTTTACATAAACCTCCTTTCATCTAATTTTTTCCCCTTTTTGGGTGGGATCTCCTAATGTACCACGATCTCTATATTTTCAAAATGTTAGGACAAAACCAGACTCCCTTTCTTTCCCCGGCAATACTGAATACAAGAGTCAGCCAAGGGATCTCTTTGAGCTCAGGTACCAGCTAGGTCCATGAAAATCTAATTTGCACAGAAAAATGGCGCCAGTTCTGCACTGCAGAGCGCTGCAGTGATTTGCTGCATCACTTTTATGCTGTTGCGGTGTAGACCTTGTGGTCTGCAGGAAAAAGAGTTAGCCTTCCCAGGCTGGCAATGAAGCTTTTCGGCTAGAGGAGACCTCCCCTCACCGATGCAGAACCCGGACACTGCTCTGCACCCTGCAGAGCCCTCTCTTTTTTTGTGGGTAGAGTTTGCTTTAGCCAGGCTGGAAGGAAAAACAAAACCTAGGAAATTAATCAGGACTCTCTGTGACAGAGGTACTACCAAAAAGAACAAACCCTTAAGCATAGTCAGGCTACAATTCTGCAGGAAACACTAATATTAAAGACTTACTTCTTCGTCTATATTTTCTATCCAGTTATGGTGGGTAAGGGTTTGTCCCACAGCCCTGCAGGCGGGTGTTTGGGATCCTTTCTTCAGGGCGCAGTTTCGTGGTTAGAAGAGCCTAGAAATCACCGCTGCCCTCCTGTCCTTGGCCTCCTACACAAAACCCCACCGCAGCTGCTCGACGGCCAGCTCGAAGGGTGCGAGCAGGACATCGGCCACCCCGGCTTGTGCCACGGAGAGGTGGCATGCTGCTATTGCTGGTGATGAGCGGCCGCCGTGCGGCGCGCTCCTCCTCTGCCTTGGCCGTAAGCAAGCCGAGCAGAAATACTGTCTCAGCAGCAAACTAATGGGTACATATTTTTATGAGACTTGATAGCACTTTAATTGATTTTATTGCAATTTATGGCATTTGCATAATGATGTGAGTCAATATGAAGATAGTGGAGCGGGAGGTTATAAAAAGCATTTCAGAGTCTCATTCTCAGGGAGCTGAGTCCGATCCCAGTGCTTTAACCTTTCAGTTTTCTTATTTTTGGTAACGCAGTTGTTTTGCATAACTTTCTGAAGCAAGTAGCAGCGTCCTGACAATAGGCTGACTAGCAATAGCATCTGACAGTGCTACCTAGGAAATACCTGGTATCACCAACTGGTTGAATTACATCTCTAATTATAGGATTTTTGAACAAAGAAATCAATTTTACGTTGTTAAATCCCTCTGTCAAGGCCTTCTCAATCAAACCAACAATCATACTTAGCTGATAGTCGCCGAAGAGGTACCACTTGTTCAGGCCAACTCGTTGCGCCGCTCCTTTTTCCTTTGCTGTCCCGGTTTAAGCGGTCGTGGCCAGCAGAAGCGGTGCCGCCGTCCTGCTCCAGCCAAGCCGCGTGCCTCCACCACCTCTGCCCCTCAACGTCGGCTGCGCTCTTCCACCGGGGACGCGGGCCATTTTACCATCCAAAGCACAAGACGCGAAGATGATTAACGGGCCAATATTACAACTTAAACACAACGAAAGAAGATCTTGTTATCTGTGAGCAATTCCTCAGATTAAACACTATGGAAGAGTTTCCATGTTGAATCAATGCAATGGAGATCCATTAGAATGGTAGACTTGTAGGTAAGTAAATATAAAATTATCATCATTATTAGAGGGTTTTTTCCAGCACTGATGGCGCAGCAGTCATGATCTATAACTGCATTAAAAGCAGCACTCAGTAAACAAAGCTTGGCCAGCATCATGCAAAACGACTGCTGTAAATGGGAGCGGTGCCCACAGACGCCTCATCTGATAGACTTTTCTGCCTTGGCAAAAATCAAACAGCCCCGTGAAGGATCGGTTGCCATCGCTCATTACAATCCACTGGCTTCATTCCATTCCCTATCAACAGGACTAAACCGGGACATTCTTCATGTTCTCCTAATGGACTCCAACAAATGCGAATTGTTGGAATCAGAATTTTAGTTATAACAAATAACAAAAAAAAAGCTGTAATTAATGCTTGTTAAGAAACTTGTGAAACTAATCAGACTACCTTTCGGCAGAAAACATTACATCTTAACATATTATTATTATTATTGTTTTAGTTGTTGTCATTATTATTATTTATTTATTAAATATCATCCTTTCTAGACCCACCTGCTTCTCTGGATCCTGTTCCACATACAAATATCCAACAGCCCAGATTTTTAGTAAACTCACACAGTACTTTGATGCCACATTACAGCCTGGGGATTTCTATTTTAATAGCAGCAACTAAAGAAATTAAGAAGTAACAAAACATGAAAGAAGACATAGGAATTAATCAAGTCTAAATCAAATCCAAGTCATTGTTTGTTTATTTAAATGAATAAATACTGGTTTGGTGCCAATAGCGAACTGGTAGCAGCTAGCATATGGCATTCTTTGAAAGCAAAAGATGTAAAATCAATCCTTTTACAGTAGAGTCTTTTTTTAGTTCCTCTATAGCTTAAATGGCACCCAAGAAAACAATGTGTGTGATCACTAATCCATGGTTTGCTCTAANCCAGACTATCCCAACGCATGAACACCTAAAGCTGGAGAGTTTTGCACGCACGGCACTAAGCTGGGGCTGAAATATTAAGCCACACGGGTGCAGCACGATGGGTCGCACAGCGATGGGGAAAGGTGAAGCCTTTAGAAAACCATTGCTGGTCTCCAAAGGTCTCCNTTCTTTGAAAGCAAAAGATGCAAAATCAATCCTTTTACAGTAGAGTCTTTTTTTACTTCCTCTATAGCTTAAATGGCACCCAAGAAAACAATGTGTGTGATCACTAATCCATGGTTTGCTCTAATGGCAAAATATCACATTACCACTTTGCCTGGTGCTGCAACGGCATCAGCTGGGCAGTGAAAAGCTGACAAAAAGCACAAAGCAGGTCTCACGATACCCATGGGTGAGAGGAGTGGGGCAGAAGGAGATCATACCCCCCCTCTGGGAGCAGGAACGGGGAACAGCACAGCCCAGCAGCGACCCTGTGGCTCCAGCAAACCCCCAGGCAAAGCCCACGCAGGGACTCGGAGGGACCCGGTGGCCGTAGTGGGAGGACACGTCTCACCCCACCGTGCAGCCGGTGGTGCGTGGCTCTCAGGGATCAATAGGCAATACCTCTGTTCTATCCCCCTCACCCATGTCTGCCTTTGCAGCCTCATGCGGTCAAAGGCTGCCCCAAATAAAGCTGCCATCTTAATTAATTACAGAAACTGAGTAAAACCCAGAACTAATACTAGTCAATACTTGGACATTCTTTCAACTGACAGTCCAAAACCA
>VUYV01000010.1:1433025-1450142 GCA_008711295.1 Anarhynchus alexandrinus | reverse complement strand
CCACTGGAAAAACGAGGGCAGGAGGGTTGGGGTGAAGGATGGGGCTGCCCGGCTCTGCCGTGCTCTTCGCCGGGGCGCTGCCGGGGTCAAGGAAGAGGCAGAGGCACCATCATCCCGTGCTGCCTGCCAGGAGGTGGTGGGTTGTCCTCCATCCCCAAACTTGCACCTGGTGGGGTCGGACAAGCTAACAAGTCCGTGGATGAGAGCTAACAAGTAGGTAGGTAAGAGGGTAGAAAAGAATGCAGTCTTGGGAAGGAGGTCTACAAGGGACATCTGCAGGAGAACATCTCCAGAAGGGACAAGGAGGAGGAGAGTGGGAAGAGGCTGTATCTGGAGAGAGACGCTTCCCATCCTTCAGCGTGAGCAACGGCTGAACTTTCCAAATCAACCAGGCAAGCTTCCAGCCTACATGCTTATTTCTCAAAATATCAGATTCCCTGTTAATGACTGAAGAAGCAGTGCCGTGGTTCTCCTCTCCATACCTCTCGTTAGTCTGAAATGTTCTGTTTTAACATTTTAACATTGCGCAAGCTAAACATAAAAACAAATCGGTATCCTTTAGCGAGAGTCCAAATGTGCTGCGCGTACCCCAAACTCACTGAACCACCGGAACACGGTACGGGCAAAGAAAACCAGAGGGTTATTATGCACGTGGCATTGCCGTTCTGCACGTGGTGCTCCCGGTCACACAGCCCAAGGCTGACTGTGTTGACTGCTTTAAAGACCCCAAACGCTCATTGTCAAACATCTGAGATTTTCAAGCCTGCTCCTTGGAATAACAACGTTAAAGTCTATCAAGTCTTTATGCCATTGCGTGCAATGCAAGAAATTCAGGCTTACCTGGAATACCTCTTCTCTGGGATTAATTATTTGTATAATGGATGGTGATCTCCAGGTTCACTCCCAGCAGTCGGCGGTGCGAATGGCAAGCACAGCCTGTTACACTCCAGACAAAAGGCAATTTGCAGCTTTTACACAGTGGTATGCAGAATAATGATACTGTTTACGCTATTCAGTAAGTATGAAGAATTTGAAGTCCTTTGCAAACGGTAACTCTTTAAAATCCCTCATATGGGACACTTTACCTTCCCTTTACAGATAAGTGAGGCAAAAGCTGTGTTCAGCTTCCTCGGACAAGGCTGTCGAAAGTGGTGGTGTCCCCGCTGTGATGAGAAGTTGCAATGCCAAATCGTGGCTCAGGCTCCCAGGACGACTTTTAAAATAATGCAGATCCTTCCTTTATCACTATCATTTTCTTACATAGTTCCTCCATACTATCACTTATTTCACGATCACTTTTTCCAGGTGTACAATTCTCCGTTTCATGCATTTTAACAGTTTACTAAAACATATTAGCGCTATTAGTGCTTCCATAGCCTGGATTTTCAGCACTGCCATGTGCTACTCTAATTTATGTTTTGACCCTTCAGCTCTTCAGAGATGAAAATCAAAACCTTCTAAATCTACTGAATAAATTACTGTCTTTATAATAAAGATATGACTAATATAATTCCAGTCAATTCAGAAGTATGGCTCATGGCACCGCTTCTGGATAAAAATAAATGTTCAAACAATTTCATACTTAAGCGGAGTGATATCTCTGTGATGCATCATCCTGGATCCACATAATTATGAAGTAAAACTAAAGTGTATTTTAAAAGACCTTTTTCTCATTTCTCATATATGTAAAAGTCTCATCACTCACGCATGCACGATCCCTGTAATTGCAGAAGTGGCATTGTAGCATTGCTGTTTTGACAGCATATTCTAAGCAATTTTTCATTTTCAGGGAGATTTTTTCTTTCTTTCTTTCTTTTTTTGAAGTAAGACAAACCTAATAACCCATTATGCATCGCTTCTAGCAACATCCAAAATACTCAGTAGCAATTAAAGGGGAGAGCTCTCCCAGCATCGCTGAGGCATTCAGGGGAGCGGAGCTGCCTGGGTGGGAACGACCTGGATTAACGACAGGCAGCCCTGCAGCCTTCAGCGAGCCCGGATCCCACCTCAAGGGCAAAGCAACTGCAGCGCTGAGCAAGACAAGGAGAAAAAAACAAACCCAAAACCCAACAGAAATAAGGGGTTGGCCAGGCACTGCAAGGCTGCCCTCGCATCCCAAAGGCGTCGGGCGCGCACCTGCCTGCTCTGCTTTTGCCAACTCCTGCACAGTACAGAGCCCCAAAAACTGAGGGGGGGTAGAGCAGAAGCACCCCCCCTCTCCAGCGCTGCTGAAAATCAAGGCACAAATTACTGTTGCTAATGATGCTGGGCCAAGACTATGGCACCTGAAAGCCCACCTCCCCCGAGCATCCTCGCTCCCCCAGACCCGGAGTCGAGGGGTACCAGGGTTTGGCCACAGTGCTGCTCCAATACAGGTTGCCCGTCTCCCACAGCCGCCCATCCGGAGAGGCGTTAGCAGCTACGCAGCACGTGAGGCACGGCGAGTGGGCATTATTCCATGCTGATAAGTATTTTACAGCTGTATGTCCAAGCTCTCTTTTGGATTTCAGTAAAATCTTATCAAAATAAATAAGTCATTTATATGCAGGATCGTATAAACACTCTCCACTCTGTCTTTGTCTTCCCGAGAAACCGGCGGGCTACATTTGCCTTTCAGTTACCTGGATAAACAGATTGCTAATATAACCAATATATGTGATAATATTCCTAAAGCATCGTTTTACAAAAGGGCAAAATTATTTGACCCAAACAATTCCCAATATGCTTTATGTGTTACTGTTGATAGAAATCTCTCCTGCCTCTCACTTCAGCATAAATGAAAGAACAACTACAACAAAAGCCCTTCAAAATACGTTTTAAAAATAAAAATAAAAATCTGCAAATCTCCAGAAATTACTTTCTCACTGGCACGAGCAATTTTGACCTCATCATAGTTCTGAGAAGTTCTGGTTCTCATTTTAGAAACTGCTCAGATCTAGAAACATCTATTTTATCTGAAGTTTGATGTGCCAGATCAGTCCCCAGCTCACGAAGCACTAAGAGGGAGATTTGCAGAAGTATTTAGGTGCCTAAAAATGAAGATAGGCACCTCATGGGATTTGAAACAAATGGGAACTTGGCTATTTTTGTCAGGCTCTGTAAGAATTCATTTGGGCTTTGTAACAGCCAGCAGCACAACTGACATCTCCATCACGTCCCAGTACAGATAGTCCAACACCCACTCACGGCTGCGCCCCTGCGTGTTCACCACGGTCTGTGCATTAGAGATGGTCCTTCAGCTACGTGGCTTGGGGACAAAGTGGAAGAACATGAGTGTGGCACATGTCCAGTAGAGTCCTTGAGCTTTATCATCTCTGTGGGAGCTGCCCTGAGAGGCCACTACCACTGCAAAATGGAAATTCTGGAAGCTGTGGCTGCCCCATCCCTGGAGGTCTTCAAGGCCAGGTTGGACAAGGCTTGGAGCAACCTGGTCTAGTGCAAGGTGTCCCAGCCTAGGGCAGGGGATTGGAACTGGATCATCTTTAAGGTCCTTTCCAACCTAAACCATTCTATGATTCTATGTGTGCTGCACACATAGGTCATTGTCATCATCTTCAGTGGGTACTTCGTTAATGGGTTCTGTGGGCTGACATGTTAATCTCTTGACCAAAGATTGGGACTTACTTCGACAGGCAGATAGCTTTTACCAAGTCAAGGTGGCCAGGCCATTGGTCTTCCTTCCCATCGTCCTTGACGTTCTATCTCATCCCGCCGTCGCAGCACAGCCAGCCGCTGCACAGCACAGGCTGCCCCTCGTGCACCAGTTAGTACAGAAGGTGACTCCAGTGTGGCACAAGACCTGAAAATCCCACCGCAGCTTCATGCGTGAGCCAACTCTGAGAAAAGGCCGTCCAAGTCTTTTGCAGGAACTCTGTACTTGTGCAGTAACTGTAACGATGCTCACTACTGACTCATGGCCCCGTTATTGGCTTGGGTTGGAGTTTGGGTAGCAACAAGGCAGAAGCCCTCTGCTGCCTTTCTACATCAGCGCATCGGTGGGGCATTGTCAATCAAAATCGGCTTAAAATACTGAAATGCCTCACGTGCGTTAGGAATACAGATTCAACTTAGGAAAAGGCGAGGCTGTGCAACGCAACCGTGGGTCGGGGGGAGCACACGGGCTCTGGTGGGTGCAGTGCTACCCAGCCGGTGGGGCACGTTCCCCCTTAGTTCGGGGCACCCACTTTGCACCCAGGGGGCAGCACAGACTTGTCCTGACAAAATTGGCCTTTTCCCCCCTTAATCTAATTCAGATTTCACCCTCGAGGATATCAGTTCCCTCTCTGCTCAGCCCAGACACTGAGAACAGACTGAGCGACAGCTCATTTACTCCACACCGGGTTCATTCCCGGCTCTCCGCTCCCGGGAACCGCCTCGCGGTATCCGCTTCGCTCTTCGGCAACGGCCGCGTCCGCAACCCAAAACCCTTCTGCCGTTTCTAATTGTTGACAACAGGTCTCTGCCTAAATCCGGAGCCTGTGCCAAGCGGCTCTGAGTTTGCATCACAATCAGCTGGCCGAGAGATCTTTATTTCTGTTTTATCTTCCCCGCGATGTGTGCCACAGTCTAGAGGCAGAAGCCGGGCAGCGAGGAGCCCTGCATCCCAATCAGGGGTCTGGCACGCAGCGGCGATGTGCGGAGAATCCTGAGCAGGAGAGCTATAGCAATGCGCGCTGTGATTAACCTTCCCTTTCCCTACCCCGCAGTCTCCACCGAGGCAAATTTGTACATGCTTAATTTTCATTAATAAAATCAATACGTGTGCGCTTGCACATGTACCGCTGCAAATTAGCTTTTAAAACAAACAAAAAAAAACAAAACCAAAAAGCAAAGCAAAGTCTGTGCATGAGACTCTTCCCCACAAACGGACTCCGGGAAAATATGTTCACTGGCTGGGTTTTTCTGAAGTTATTAAACCACCCAAGATCTCTGGCTGAAATGTTCACATTTGGGTGCTAAACACAGGCAGTTCAATTCCAGATTTATGTTTAAATAAATGCCCTCATTTTTTCAAAGCTGAAACCAAGAGATCCCAGAGTTACATGAAAGGGTAGCATTTAAGTGAGAAAACAGTTTCTCTTAGCATTTATTTTTTGCCATTATTGTAAGCATTCTGCAGGAAGGGGTTTTGTCCTTGGCATAATGATATTTAATAAACCATAATGTCACTAATTTGCCTAGGTTTCCAACGAGGCTGGGCTGAAAAGCTCTTTTCCTTTATTCCTGCATTTTTCTTAATGAAATAAACTTTGTTCTCATCCTGTCGCCTTTGCTGGGGTCTTTCATCTGCTGCTCAGCTATTCTTGAGCTTTTCAGCCCATTTCAGAAGCTGCAATATAGACGTTGCCAGATCAAAAAAAAATGCTGCATTATCACCTCCAATTAAGCAATCAGGCTAAGAGAACTCGCCAGGGAATAGGAGTGTCTTTAGATCACTCAGCCTGGTGTCTCTGCTCTCTTCGGCTCTAAATTGCCATCTCTTGGGTTGCCGCAGGCAGTTGTGGGGACATTACACCGGACAGAACTACTGCCATGGGGTGTCCCAGCCAGCTGCCAGGGCAGGGGCATTCCGCAGCCCCGCGAGGCCAGTCCAGCTGGAGCAAACCCACGGGACGTCGCTGCTGCTTCTCCAAAAAACCCCACGCAACCAGACTATCCCAACGCATGAACACCTAAATCTGGAGAGTTTACACGCATGGCAATGAGCTTGGGCTGAAATATTAAGCCACGCAGGTGCAGCACGATGGGTCGCACAGCGATGGGGAAACGTGAAGCCTTTAGAAAACCATTGCTGGTCTCCAAAGGTCTCCAGCCACCGGGCAGGGCAACTGCCGACCCCTCTGGCAGTGGGACAGGGCTTCTGGGCAGGGTGAGAGCTGGCTACAAGCAGCCAGAAAATGTAGTATTCGAGTCAGTGGCCATCTGGGGGATTAAAAAAAAAAAAAAAGTGTTTTCTATCTCATTTTTAACATGGTCTTCAAAAGGGATCCCCTCTCTGGGGCTTCACCCCACACAGACACTCAAGAGGGGCACACACCGCATCTTGACTTCTACCATGGGAAGGAAAAGGGCAGCCAAAGTGTAGCACCAACGACAACTGTAACACGTTGTGATCGAGTGTTCAAACCATATTCTGACCTTAAATAATTCATGGGGCTCGGAGCTGGATAGCCCGAGGTGAGGTGCCGTGGGACCGGTGCCCAGCTCCGGGGAAGACACTTGCCCTTTGCAGAAAGGAAGAAATATCTTTTATAGCGAGCGGACGGTCGGGAGCCTTCTCCCTGCAGCGAGACCCGCTGTCTGTCTGGGCTAATATGGGAATTTCTTTATGTTAAGGGCTCACAGGGCTGCGCTGGGGATGCCCCCACCCACACAGAGCCCAAACGCACTCTGTGCTTCGCCCCCCTCCTCTCCCCAGGGACGGCCGCAGCCGTGTCCGACCCGCGCTCACAGCAGGCACAGTCCTCTCTTTAATATCAGCGGGGGGTCTAAATATTCCAGGGTTTTTCTTTGTAAAATTTATAAAGCGCCGGTTGAAGTGCCATTCATGTTGAAAAGCTGCCTCTCTCCATCAAGGCTTCTTGGACTAAACACAACAATATAACGAACATTGGCCATTAATAATTGAGAAAAAAAAACCTCCTTCCCTGCATGTTATTTTTCATCAGAATGATGTGTTATTAGTTTATAGATATATATTTTTTAGCTGAAGGCTTTTTTGGCAGCAATTTGGCCTTCACAATAATGGACTTCACTGTATGTAAAGCCTTGGAAAAATAATGTTTTCGAGAGAGGCTCAGTAGTGAATGAACCCGGTTTGGAGAGGGAATTTGCTTTGCAGTGAGATAGAAAAATAGTGCCATCTTTTGGGCTAAGTGGCTCTGCCAGCATCCTGGCCGGGCACCGAGACACCCGAAACCGCTTGCCACCCCAACAGCTGGATGTAGGTCTGGCTCTTGTGGTCTCAAAAAGTCTGGTTTTTTCCTAAAACCACAGCAATTTCTGGTTGCAGTACAGACACAAAGGAAAGAACATTTATCCTGGAGGTCAGGGCTCTGCTCTGCATTCTCCCGGCCATGCCCGGCTGCATCCCTACTTACACCATATACATATACGTGATCGTGTGCTTGAGAAGCACCACAACGCGATAGCAAACTTTTTCCCTGGGATCTCACTCAACTGACATTCCAGCTGTAAAGCAGAAGGGCAAATACCCTGAGCTCCTGAGCAGCATGGAAAGACTAACAGCTGTTTTACAAGCGTTTCCAGCAAAAAAAACCACTTATATTAAATACAGTCTGAAATATTTTCCTCTCTCTCGATATATATCATATATATATATCCGTCAATCCAGCCAGGTGCTCTGTCATCTTTTTGACGATAGCAGCAAGTGAGTATTTAGCCAGTAAAAGAGTATTTAGCCATTCTGCCCTCTGCCCTCCCTCCCTCCGCACCAAGAAACCGGCTTAAAACTGTTGATTTTCAGGCCCGGTTTGACAAATTGCCAGGATTAATTCCAGTGCAGGGCTTTGAAAATCAGGGGACAGAATTTGAGCCTCAGCTCTACATTCAATTGCCGACTCATTAAGGGTAGTAGTAGCTCAATAATCAACTACATGAAAAGGTTATACTCCCAAAGCGCAACACACGATATCGAAATATTTTGCATTCATCTCATAAGGATTAGTGCAGCTTTTAATCAGTATTTTTGCCTATACATCACCTTTTCCTTTCTGGTCTCACAAATGAGAACCGTCAAACACTTTGCTTTTTATTCTATAAAACTGACTTATTGGAACAATTTGGTAAATGTTTATCGTACCGAGAAAAGGACATATTTTGGAGCTTTTTCTCCAGACCAATGAACATTACTCCACAGCACTGCATTTCACAGTGTTATTTTTGTTTCCTAGGGTCACAGAGAAAACAATATTCTACGTTTGTTCCAAAGATCGGGAGTTATTTGACACCGAAAAAAATCGTAGGTGAGCCGGCACCCAGACATGTCCTGCAATTAAGATCTTGAGTTATTGACTTTACATTGACATCAGGAAGTCTATTAAATGCTGCTGTGGGCAATATGTATTTGACATTGTACAGGTGCACAACACACTGGCAAAGCATCCAAATGAATGACAAAACCCTACAGAGCTGCAAAAACACCCTCCAGCTACAAGAACGGGACAAAGCTACATCTTGATTAGTCAGCAAAGGCCGCTAACGGCGGTGATGGAGAGTCATCACCACGGAAAATCTCCACTCAAAGGCAGATGACATCTATTAAAAAGCCGCAAGAACCCGAACAAATAAATATGTATTGAATTATATAGATATAGAGAGAGATATAGCTTAAAGACAAAACAATTGAAGGACAAAAGTCAACATGTATTTAGTAGAGTCATTTCAACTGCTGAGCTCGGTAGAGATGTTCATATTCCATGGGGGGAAAAAAAGACATGTTCCTTCACAATTTAGCTATCCAAACCTTCCCTTTTTATGCAGGCTTTTATTACATTGTTTCTTCAGGCATCAGGGTTAGTTTGGCTTTTTGGTGGAGTGTTTTCTTTCTCCTTTCACGCAGATAAGCTCTTACGGGGAGTTTCCTCCGACCTTGGAGACATTACGACCAGCTTAGCAATCATCTCGGATTTTATTCAAGCTTTAAAAGTGAGCAGGAGTGTTTGCAGAGGCATCAGTGGGATATAGAGCCAGCTTCTGAAATGTTTGTCCTATAAAGACTCTAATGACATTGTGCTGGTTTTACTGCTGCTACAGCGCTAAACCAAATCACAGCCGACACCCGACTTCTATATCTGTAATGACTGTCATCTGCCAGCTCTACCCAACGCCTGATTATCTTGCTTAACCTTCGCTTCCCAGCAATTAGAAAAAGCAATATTAAAATTCCTCCCCAGGCATTTGCTTCCCAAAGACAACAATTTGAAGCTTCGAGACTGCCGGTAGCTTTTAAAAGAACAGAAGTCAGAAAAACCACAATGCAAAAAGAAAGGAGAGGAAACCCAAGCTGCCTCAAGCATTTTACCATTTCAGGCATTGCACTGTCTATTTGTTCTTTGGCTAGAACATGTCTGAGATTTACTTTTTTTTAAATACCTTTTAGAAGAGGCGGCGTCTAAAAACCAGCTACACTGAATGAAATGCATCATCTGGAATAAAATCATAAACAACTCCCCTGTAAGCTCGACATGAACTTTGTGCTTCTTTTTGCTCGACTCGCCGCTCATCTGAATTTCATGAACGTGAATGTAAGAGGTGTGTCTTCTGGGGGATGAAAAAACCCCAGATAGAGATCAAATATTGTTCTGATGCACAGCAAATATCATCAGCCTAAGTGGAAAAGGAGCTTACTGCGGATCCTGTCCATAAGGCAAGCAAATTCCCTGCAGCTCACAGAAGATATTGCAATGTAAAAGGATTGCATCCTCTGTCCGGGGCTTATTTCCCTCAGAATAGAAAAGAAACTCTTAATAGCCGCTGAGGTCCTCCGCCACTTTCAAATCTCCCATTTACAGCTCTCACCCATACGACCACTGACAACGAGCAGCAGGGAACGAACGGTAATGTCATTTTAGCCCGGCACCAGCTCGCTGCGGCTCTCTCTGCCTCTCCAGCTCGGGAAGCCTCTTGGCAGGCTGACGCTGCACACAAACCCCATCGCTGAGCTGCCGCAGCGATCAGCCTCTTGCGTCGTGCTCTGGTGGTCTTTTTAAAAAATCCTGCTCACAAATAGAAATTTTAAGAACAGCGTGACACGTCTAAGTGGCTTTAGGAACCTCAATTCCCACCTTCAGACGTGACTTAGTCTCAGACCAGAAGCGCTGAAGTGCCGTAGGATGCAGATAAGCAACGACAGGGATGCAGAGACCACCGCCCTCCCACCCAAACCGAACACACGACCAAGTACATTTTGGAAATCCACTGCATGTCTGAAAAAATCTGACAGGCCTTTGCTTTGATTCGACTCCGTGGCCTTTGGGAGCTTACATTGACTCAACCACAACAGAGAAACTCAAGTTACCTGTTGCCTTGGGAAATTCCTCTGACACCTGAGCCCTGATGCCACCCTCGAGCCTCCCAGGAGCCAGGCCAGCTTTGACACCAAAGCAACGTCGGTTTAGCGTTAGTGCTCCCAGTTCCAAAATCCCCATCAAAACACAGCGCGGCACAAGCAACAGGAAGGGCTTTCTCCTCCTGCGGCGCCGCTCACTGATTTATCGCCCTCCCTGGCTAATGTCTGAAACTGAGACAACAAAATCAAAGCTGGGGGACGCAACCCAACACCCTGAAGTGTGTCAAAACAGATTTTGCTTCGCCATTGAAACACTTGATTTTTTGTGAGAAGCAGAAACAGGATTTAAGGATAGTGCTCGATGACGTCGAACTGCACTAATTCTCCTTGACAACTTCACTAAGCACATCGCGGTCTCGCCAGAAACTGGTGCATCTCACCCGTCCCTCCCTGCCCCTTCCAAAGCGGAGCTAAACCGGGAAAACCTTGACATGTTTGCACCTTACTCGCTGCTGCTTAACCTGGAATGTTTCTGGGGTAAAGCTACCCACAAAGCATCCAGGAGAGGCTGCTTTTCTTCTAGAAGATGCAAATTGATACCAAAAAAAAAAAAAAACCCATGAAGATTAGAATCTTCTTAATGTTCTTAGAAATGGCTTTGCAGCCTTCCTCATGGTGTTTGACAAAGGACCACGGATGGGCACGGTGACCGGGTATGGCACCACGGTGGAAATGGGTCCCGGCTCCCGTGTCTGTCACCCCGCGGTTGGCAAGTCCAAAGTTTGGCATTTCCTCTTCGCTTGTCAAAGAGTCCATGTGGACACATGGCCTCGTTCTCCCACAGCACTTAATATTCACACTTCCAGCGCTGACACAGTGATAGAGCTCAGCAATTCAGGCTCCGGTGTTTCTTCGATCCCTTGCAATAAGCAGAACAACTATGTCGGGCTTAATGCTATTTCCAAGCGCTCGAGCTGCCTGTCACTGAATTATTGATCTGAAGAATTCAAGCTGGCCACACATCATTTGCCCATTGAAAAAATCTGGCAGGCTATTGATACTCGCCGCACGCCATCCTGGCTGCCAGAGGCATCGGCGGTGACGGAGGGGACGTCCCTGCCCGCTACCCAGCTGCCTTACAAAGCGGAGCCAACCCAAAACCAAAGTTGGCTGCAGCACCACAGGTAGACCTGGGTTAACACACACCACGGGTCTTCCCCCCCACAGTCACTTTTCTTGTTTAATGAGACTAGATAAATGTTTTAACAATGCCTACAAGTCATTCATGTTTGAGTTACTTGCCCACACGCACTGTGTAAATACCTGGTGTCAAACACCGGCGCACAGACCACAGCGCTGAACTTCTCGAACTGCCTGGTTACCCACCTGTGGAAAAATAATTCAGATTAAAAAAATTAAACCAGCACATTTCTGAGCCACAGAATCACAGAATAGTTTGGGTTGGAAGGGACCTTGGAGACCATCCAGTGCCACCCCCTGCCCTGGGCAGGGACACCTCCCACCAGCCCAGGTTGCTCCAAGCCCCGTCCAACCTGGCCTTGAACACCTCCAGGGATGGGGCAGCCACAGCTTCTCGGGGCAACCTGCGCCAGGGGCTCACCACCCCCACAGCCAAGAATTTCTTCCTAGTATCTAATCTAAATCTCCCCTCTTCCAGGTTGAAACCATTCCCCCTCATCCTATCCCTACATGCCCTTGTAAAAAGTCCCTCCCCAGCTCTCCTGGAGCCCCTTTAGGCACTGGAAGGGGCTCTGAGGTCTCCCCGGAGCCTTCTCTTCTCCAGGCTGAACCCCCCCAACTCTCCCAGCCTGTCGTCCCAGCAGAGGGGCTCCAGCCCTCGCAGCATCTCCATGCCCTCCTCTTCCACTCCAGCAGGTCCATGTCTTTCCTTCTCCAGAGCTGGACACAGTACTCCAGGTGGGGTCTCCCCAGAGTGGAGCAGGGGGGCAGAGTCCCCTCCCAGCCTTCACGGCAGCTGGTTAGCAGTGGACTCTCTGCAGCAGCACTGCCGTCCCTCGCGGACCCGCACCGTGCGATGATAAATACCACACATAAAACACGCCCCGCAGCTCCCCGCTTTGAAAGCCGAGGGCTGTGCTGCGTGTTAAATTCCCCGCGAGGGTCTGGCTCACACCTTCCAGGGTGACATTCACAAGTTCAAACAACCGAGAGCACTTGACAGCAAGTGCCAGCGCCGCCGTCCCCGTCCCCGCCGTCCCCATCCCCGCTGCCGGGGCTCCCGCCGGCACAGGTCGGCTCCCTCTGGCCGCGTTGACATTTCCACCTGGCAGGAAAGGGCACCGGTAACGGAAGCAGCGGTTACTGAATTTTTTTGGTGGGTATTTTCCTCTAGGCTTGAGGAGGAGAGCCACTGCCACGCGTAGGCTTTTTAATTGGCTGATTTCTAATTGATGGGGGTTTCTGCACTTCTGAAAACCACACCATCACCAAAGGCCAGGTTTTTGGTTTTAAGCGGCGTAATTGGCTGACAGTTATGTTATTTTTAATACGTGCTTCAGTCACTAAGGGCTCGTCAAAGTAGCAAAGGTTTTGCAGCAAAGTGCCCCCCCCTCGCTCCCCTGCGGGACACCCACGCTGGGACAGCCTCCTTTGGGCAGAGGGCAGCAGACACCCCAGAACTTGCTCAGCTCCTGCTGCGGCGATTATTTTTAAAAACATGGCTTTGCTGATGATAGACAAGGTGCTCCACCACCAGCGGATTTCTCCCAGCCATCCCTGGCCAGTAGCATCACTGCATGGAGCTGGGGCAGAGGTGTGCATCCCCCGCCACGGACACCATCAATGGAGACGGGGTGACATAACAGCTCCGCTCCACACACCGCTCCCGCCTCGCCGCGGTTATCCATTTGTTCCTCCTGATGTTGGAGAAAACACACGGCCTTGTTTAGAAGTCACATCTCCAATTACATTTAATTACTACTGCTGCAAAATCGAGGGCGGCTTCTATTAAATGTCATTACTCCCCTCTGCGGATGGCAAAGGTGGATGGCCAAGGTGTCCCCCAGCCACCATGGCTGCTCACTGGGACACACGGGGGCACGGCACTGGTGCGGTGCCTCTTGCCGAGCCGAGTGCGATGCTGCAGCCCTGCGGGGTGAGGGGAAGGACCGGGCTGCGAGCGAAACGCCTGCGCAGAGCGCGGGAGAGCCCACCCGGGCACTGCTGCCCGACACCAAGGTGCGGAGGCGTGAGGAGCTCTCAGCATCCCCCCGGGCTACACAATGGCACGGACAAAACAGCCCACCCGGGGCATCTTTTCACGGGGTGCTGCCTCTGCCCCCCAAATCCCGCGTGGCTGAGCAGGGGCAGCCTGGAGCGGCAGCGCTGGGATGGGCGGCAGCGCTGGGATGGGCGCCCACGTGGCACCTCTTGGGATGGACTGCGAGTGAATCACAGAATCCCCTAGACTGGAAAAGCCCTGTAAGATCATCTAGTCCAGTCATTAACCTCACACTGACAACCCACCACTAAACCATGTCCCTCAGCACTATATCAACACGACCCTTAAATCTCTCCAGGGATGGGAACTCCACCACTGCCCTGGGTAATGCGTTCCAGTGCCTGATGGCCCTTCCAGTAAAGAAACTCTTCCTAATACCCAATCTAAACTTCCCTTGACACAACTTGAAACCATTTCCAACCTAAACCATTCTATGATTCTATGATTTCCTCGTGTTCTATCGCCTGTTACTTGACAGAACAGGTCCACTCCCACCTCTCTGCAACCTTTCAGGGGGCTTCAGTAGAGCGAAGGCACCAGTGGGCACCAGGTCCTGCTGGAACCTCCCCCACCGCCCCTCCGAGCAGGAGCCCAGCGCGAGACCCTCCTCTCCAGCAGCTTTGCTACCAATACAGATAATAAAACGAGGGAAAGCAGAGAAGGCATCACATCACATTGCATCACAGCCATGCGTTAGTGCTGTGTGTTCCCCAAAACGGGATACGCCGAGGTGGAAACAAGGTGCACTCGTGTGCCCGGACAAGCAGGGCGCGAAGGTCTCCACCAGAAGAGTGGTGGTGGCACCCCAGAATCTGGGGTACCAGGTACCCCAGAAGAGCTTTTCCCAGGTTTCATAGAATCATAGAATCATGGAATGGTTTAGGTTGGAAAGGACCTTGAAGATCATCGAGTTCCAACCCCCTGCCCTGGGCAGGGACACCTCCCACCACACCAGGTTGCCCAAGGCCACGTCCAGCCTGGACTTGAACACCTCCAGGGATGGGGCCTCAACAACCTCTCTGGGCAACCTGTGCCAGTGCCTCACCACCCTTCGGTGGTTTTAGTTTGCTGCAGGTTTCCCCAACGCTCGTTACCTGTAATTCCCAGAGGACGGGTAAAACACCAGCACCTTCCCCGGAGGGGGCCGTGAGTTTTGCCATGGATCATTGTCCTGCCGAACGGCGAAGGGGACGTCCACTGCTCCAAACGCACTTACCGTCCCCGGGACTGTTGCACTGTGGTGTTGTTCAACACAAGTCGTGTTTACTAATAAATGAGTTTGAATTTATAATAAACTTGATGGTGCCTAACTGACAGGTCTCAAAAAAAAGCCAATTATCTGACACTCTCAGCTACGATCCTAAAACAGATGTTTGAGTATATAAAATGATGTTGTGAGGTTTGAAATTGCAGATACAATTACAACCTTCATCTTTATTGCTGCTCGTAAGTGTTAAATGCAACTACATCTACATTTGAAATTCAGTTATTACCATTTTTCTTCATCTCTCCCAAGCCAGGACCGACTCGCAGCGATGTCACACTGGTAATTACTCTCCTCCGTGATGAATACAGAGGAATGAACAGAGACGTTTGCGGAGCCCATTCAACGTTCGTCTCGTACAAACAGCTTGGTTCTTCCTCCGTTTCCAGGAGCGGTGGCTGAACCAGAAAAACCAAAATTCTTTGGGGCAATACCTGAGGGAAAGACAGGGCGCGTTGGGGCTGCCAGGGCAGCAGAAAGGCAGCGCTGGGAGGTGGCACCCAGCAACCACCAGAGCCGGAGGGGTTAAATAAATGTGGCTCTTCATCTCCTTCCCACCCTTTTTTTTTTTTTTTTTAAGAATATTTTTTATAGTTTGCATTTTCAAGGTTTTCTTCGTAGCAACAAGAGCTGCTTATGTACCCCCCCCCAAAAAAATGTCATCGGGTTCTGTCATCACTTGCCTCCGGGACCTGGATCTTCAAGAAAGCTAAAAATACTGCAAATTCTGGGGCAAACCACGAGAGCTGATGCCACAGCCCTACAGCACACAGCGAAAATATCCCGGGCTCCAAGTGCTCCTCCTGAACTGAGGTCGGATGAGGAGAAACACTTTTTCCTCAGCCCCTGAAAGCGCAGAAATTTGACACGGAAGAAGAGAGCGGTGCAGAGGCAGTTTTTGAGAGTGCTCAAACATGGTCTCTCCGGCACATTGATAAACGACAAATAGCTGAAAAGACCCACCTGACCCCACCGGCAGAGCCCCGCTGGCGTGCCATGACCCCCCCGGCGGTGGGGACAGCTCGGGCTGACGCATCTCCTCTCTTACTCCCCTTAAGCAAAGAGAAAGCAGTTTTCTTGCAGGCAACATCTGCCAAATGAGCAGTCTTTTGTGCCAGGAGAGGGGCTTAATCTCTCTTTTCATATTTACTTCGGAGGGACAATTCTCGACTCTACTTTGAGCACATAATACATGGCATTACTGCAGTCTAACAAGCAGTTACTAATTCGTCCCAATAAAATCTGATTGATGCTTCCTTTCCAGCAGAAAATTAGAAAACACGTTGGTCGAACGCCCTTGGTGGATGAAGCGCAAGTTTAGGGCGGCAGCTATGATGTGATGCACTGACGGCTATTCCAGGTGACACGGACACCGGGGAATATGGAGCTCTGTTAATGTGAGCAGCTTCCCACCGCTCCGACAACCGCCGGTCGAGTCCAAAGGCTTGGGACCGGGAAGGTGAGGATGGGGAGAGATGCGGTACGGCGTGTGGTGGGTTCCCACCCCAGCGGCTGGGAGCGACATTCAGGGCTGAAGATCCGGGACCGTGGGTCCCGTGAGCCTCTCAGGGCGGCCGGAGTCCGATGCTCATTTGGGATGGGCGGTCACTCGCATCCGCCGGGTGTGGGTGTCCCCCGAGCTGAGCCCCACACACGCTATGGGGACGTTTGGAGCGACGCCTGTTGCAATCAGGGGTTTGGCACACTCTGCCCACGGGCTGAGTTGGGTAAATTCCTACGGCCGTGGTGAAAGCACGCCAGTGTCAGACCCAGGCAAGGCTGAAAGGGCATCAGGGGCGAGGATGCCCATTTAAAGTAATTTCAGACAAACAAAAAGCAACAAATTGGGCTGTGCAAAACAGCTTTTAAAGCCACTGAAAGGGGGAAAACCAAATAAAAGTTGGAAGACAATGAGTTATTTTAATTTTGGCCTTAACAGGAAAGCTCGCTAGTGAAACTGCTTCTTCTTAATTTGGTTTTACACAACAAATTGCTCGCTGCAGCGTGGCCATAACGACACAAGTGCGCCCTGCTGCCTTGGCAGACTGTCCCACCGCTTTGCTGACGGTTCTGCCGCCGCACAGACCCACGGGAAGAAAAGCTCTACCACCTCCTGTCCCACACGGAGCACCGGGCGCCCGCGGATGGATGGAGAAGGGCACAGGGTAAAGATTACGGATCAAAACAGATGGTCCAGGCAGGTGAGGAGGACATCTGGAAGACGCACCGGACAGCCTTGGAAAACCCTAAATGCAAAGGGACCTGTTGGGACTCCGCGTCCTCCTGCACCGGGCGGCTTCGGGAGCCGCGTTGTCCCCGCGGCCACCTTCGAGGGTCCCCGGGGCGGCCCACGGGCGGAGGGCGACGGGCAAAGCCCGCGGTGTCCCCGCTGCCACCCGAGGGGACCGCGGGAGCACCGCGGGGACCCGCCGGCACCGTGCGCGGAGGCGCCGGTAAAAGCACGGGCAATGCTGTCCTCTTGTGGCAGCTCCGCTCCCTGCGCCTTTTTTAAGGGAGAATGGTAACTTTTAGACGTGTAAAAAAAAAAAAAAAAAAAAAAA
>VUYV01000010.1:1406738-1432990 GCA_008711295.1 Anarhynchus alexandrinus | reverse complement strand
CCAAAACAAAAACACAAAACAAAAAACCCCAACAACCCAACCAACCAAAAAACAAAACAAAAAAAAAAAAACCAAACAAAAGGAAAAATAACCACCAACCTTCCAGAAACTTCCAGGGCCTGCACGGAGGGGGCGGAAGAAAATGCCGTTTGCACCGGGGAAGCCAACACGAAGCCGCAGACTTTTCTCGCCAGTGTGTACCCCTTAGCGAAGGGCCACGCTCCCTGAAAAAAAGAAGTCTATTTATCCAGAAGGCTGCCGCGTAGCCCACCTTTTGGCTGATCAGTACATATATAGAGGGAGGATGAAGTTCTAAGCTGGCCCTGCCGGCCGGGGCAGGGGGGTCCCCGTCCCACCCGCAGCTCTGTGCCCGGGGCCACGGGCCGGTCTGCAAAAATGAGGTGGGGGAAGAAGGAAAAAAAAGAAACAAAAAAAAACCCCAAAAAAGAGTATTTCCAGCTCTGTGGGTTCCACCCACACTCTCTGCAGATATCTGTATTTGTGTTTTCCAGGGTGTTGGAGTCCGCAACGTGCCCCAGCGGCGTTTCTGCATCAGGCTTTGGCTCGCTCTGGTTTTTCTGGGGTGGACGCAGCGGTGCTGGGACAGGACCCCACGACCCGGGGAGAGGGGGGGAAATGGAGTCCCTGTCCCCGTGTCCTGCAGGCCCACGCAGCCCTTGGTGTCCCCAAGATGCCTCCCTGTATCACATCGCCATGAGGGCTCCGGCATGGGGGGAGGATGGAGCTGCAGGCAGGCGGGGGGGACGGCAGCGGGGATGCGGGGTTTGGGGCAGGGGGAGGTGGGGGGCTGCCTGCAGAGCACCCACGCAGGGGCTGAGGCTGCAGGAGGAGGACGGCCCTGCTGCCGTGGGGGTGCGAGACAGGCGGGGAGGGTGGTGAGGGACCACAACGGTACGAAGCACCGCATGGGGTGAGAGCGATGGGAGCACAGGCTGCAGCGGTGGCCCCTTCCTCGCTCCCCTTCTGGTGCGGGGAGGTCACTCCCCTGACCCGGGGAGGCTGCAGTGACCAGTGGGCTCTCTGTCCCCTGCTCCCCCGTGGGTCAGGCTGCGGTCCCCAGTGTCCCCAGCATCCCATCCGCTGTACAGCCAAGGGGACAAACACGGGGCTCGGCTGGACCCCGAGCAGTGCCCGCTTGGACCCCGGTTTTGAACAGGGAGCCAAAAGCACACCGCAACTTCTGCTGCGGCCACCACCATGGCCACCACCTCCTCCCTGGGGGCTCCGACACCACCGGGGGGACACACATGCACACCCGAGCTCCGCGTGAGATGCTCTTCCAGCCGCTGCCCCCACGGTGCAAACTGAGACAGGGGGAGACCAGGACAAAACCTGAGGGGCCATCGCTCACCGCGAGGACAAAAATCACTCGGTGGCTGCTCCTCGCCGAGCCCGGGGCGAGCAACGCTCCTGCCTGGCTCCCCCCGCTCCCGTCCTCCGCTGGCTGCCAGGAAAGAGGCGCTGAAAACAATTAATATATGTAGATTGTTTATTGATTCCAACATATTAATAGATTGGATAATAAACAGTACTTTTAAACATTCTCTTAACCAAAAATATAACAAATATTTACAATCACTCAGTAAAAATACAAAAAGCATACAGAGGCACTGTCTTTCTAAAAGACATAAGTGTAAGAGGTATCAAAAAATAGGAGACAAACATTGCTTGTTACAGAATACTTTACAATCACTGACTTTGTGCAGTACAATTGCTATTGGAATATCATTACATCTGTGCAGTTTTGCCAATATGCTCACATATTTAGAATTTAATTAATACCAAGCTAAACTGCATTCCAGGTATATCAAAAATAAAGAGAAAACAATAAAAAGCACAACGTAAGCAAAAGCTGGGTCGGGAATTCAAGGTAGATTACCCTCTATACAAGCGTTCTAAAATATAATGTGTAAAGCTTTTCTGAAGAGAGAGTACCCCTTTTTTCTTCTGGTTTTGTGAAGGCAGTGGTACGTTTATCCTTTAAAAAAAAAAACCCTCTAATTCTAATGTTTTACAAAAACCTAAATGGCAGTTTCACATTCCCACTGTCAGCTGGGACGAAATGACTCAGGAGATGATGAAAGAGATTTTGCACCACCACCGATGCCAGGCGGGTTCCTTCTGCAAGAAAAACCGCCGAGAGGTTCCCCCTCGGGGAAGGGGACAGCCTCTGCCTCCGGCGGGCGCAGGCAGGGGGCAGGCAGGGCACAGGCAGCCCTCGGTGCACCCTGTACCCCATCCCGCGCAATGGGCTCTGACCGTCCCCCAGCAAAGCATCGCTCACCTCCGGGAAACTCCTGACGTGACAAAGGCAAAACGAAGGAGCCCGGGAGGCGGCACGCTGCCCGGCGGGAGCCAACATCCGCCCCTTCCCGCACGTAACCTCGCGAAAACGTGCGCTGCGAACAGACAAAATAACGGAAAGGCATTGTCTGCAGATACGTGGGAGACGAAACCCGTACCCAGAGGCTCAGCCATCCCATTTTCCCCCTTCTGCAACGGGGGAGGCCAATGAAACTTTCCAAAACCGCGCTGCTTTTCCAGGAATTACTTGGAAGTTTAAGATATATAAAGCATAATGGAATACTGTACGGTTAAATCACAAATCCCTGAAACAGACCTTTCAAACAAACAGCGGAGCACGAGCAAACCGAGGTGCGGCAGTGGAAGAACGTGACATGAGGCATTTTAATTGTTCATCGAAATCAGAGCCCGACTCAGCGGACCCCGGTGGGGGTACCACGTCGGGAACCTCTGAGCCAGAAGACATCGCTTCGATAAAGCAGTGTACAACAGGTACCAACCACCGCCTTAATTCCATCTGAATTGCTGAAAAAAGGGATAACGTCTCTTCAAATCCATACCAGACACACTACATTTGGCTATCGGCCCCGATCAATGTGATCGGTTGATTTGAAAACAAATAAACAAAGAAAAATCCCAGCAAGGACCAGCAGAGGCAAACCACACTGTGCGAGGCAGGAGAAGCAGAAGCAGTAGCTCATCTGTCCATAGTTTATGCGCGATTTATTTACACCAGCTGTATTGGATATTAGGAAAATATGATTAGCAAGACTTTCACTCACTTTAAAAACTTTTCAGTGTCCCGAAAAGCCCCGCGGAACAGACGGACGCTGCCGATGTGCAAACACCACGTTTCAAGGGGGGATTGATTCAACTGCTCTTTCTGACTGCCAGAGCAGACCCCGACCCCGCTCCCCCGCGGAGCTTCACCGTACCCCTCCACGGTTCGGGTTTTGGGGGAAAAAGGAAGTCACTTGAGTAACGACCCCTCATCCCTTACGCTTTTGTTCACCAGGCTGAAATAAACTACAGCTCAACACCCGAGGTCGCGGGAACCGTGTGATTTGATTTACCTGGCACAACACAGATGCTGCTCTGACGGAACACGAAGCCTCTTGATGCTCCACGGAGAAGTTAACAAGCGACTACAGCCGACGGTGGGATCGCCAGGGCTCCAATTTACATCCCACAAAAATATCAATTTAACAGTTACATTATCAACGTTACATGTGCTGAAAATAATCGCTCTGCCCTGCATTGCTCTGACACTTACACTGATCGTTATTCATTAAGGCCTGTGCAGGTTCATTATATTCATTAAGGCCTCGAAAAAGCAAAACGCGTTTATTACGATATACCTCAACTGATTTTTAACATGTTTTTTTCAACCATTTGCTCCTCAGATACTTGTGCCAAAAATGAACGCAGCCACCCAATGGGTTACAAATTAGGCATCCCTCCCTCCGCTTCGCTGTTCATTTACATCTCCCGAATTCCAGTCGCTCCCGGCACGTTCCAGCCCCGCGGCGATGCTCGACCCGGCACCGCGGCCCCGGGCTGCCTCTCCCCCGCTCCCCCGGCCCCGGGCTGCCACGGGGAAAGCCCGGCAAAGGCTTTGGGTTGGTTTTGGTACTTGTGTCGTTTGCAGAAAACGTTGCGTTCCCCTTCCACCCCCTGCACACATACAGGAAAAAAAAAACCAAACAACCAAACAAACAACCCCAAACCTTAAAGCTCTTCACAACTATGGATATAGAAATCATTTTTGAGGCACTGTAAAAATGACAAACATCATCTTTCTAGCTTAGGCTGTAAACATCACAACAAAGATTTACAATTAAATGTTTAAATACATATTCACACATTCATGTCCGATTTTAACACTAGAAGGGGGCATTGTGTGCTCGAAGAAAGAAAGAAAGAAACGGCAGGTATTTCCAGTTTTACCCCTCTGCGCTCTGGCTGGCTCAGCAGAACCAAATTAGCAATTTGTTTGACCAGAGTCAAACTGGAGGATCTCGTGTTAATACTGAGTGGCTGTAAGTCCAAACTGTCGTTGGCATCAACACCACCAGGATTTTTATCCAGGATTTAAAACAAAAACGCTTTGAGATCATCCCTGTTTCCCAGATGGACACAACAGGGTTTTTAACCCATCATAAAACGCTATATATATATATAAGCACTATGTCATTTCATATTCAGCTTCACAAATTTTACTGTGAAATGAAGGTGATTTATAATTTTTTTAATTTTTTTTTTTAAAGATAACCTTTGCACCTAAATCCTGTGCAACTCTGGTAAAAGGCCAGGCGGCGTGGGATGATCTGAAAACCCACACCACACGGCGCCGTTTTGGTTTCTCGCCACCCGCTCCGCGTGCTGAACTCCGCAGGGCAGAACCCGCCCTCCAGCTCTTTTGGGAAAGCTTCGAACTCCCCCGGCAGCTCCCCCCGAGCCCCGGCTCCCGCCTTTCAGACCACGACTTAACCGGGGAGGAGAGCACCAGCTGCCGCCATCAGTCGGCGGGCAGCTAAAACACTTCCAAGCGTATGGTCCAAGGGCGGGGGGTTTTCGCCGTGGGAGGGGAGCGGCAGAGGCAGCGCCGCCTGCCCGACACACGCCGCTCTCCCGGGCTTTGAGCTCTATTTATATTTAATTTAAAAAAGCTCGAAAACCCCGTGCGTTTCTGCGCCTGATAATGTCCCAGGTCTCGTTTTCTGTGTGTGTTTTGGGAGCACAAGAGTTCAGGTGTAGCTAATTTACTATCGCGTTGACTAAACATTTCTATTAGCCAACCAGAGCGCTGCCAACACAAATAAAGGAAATTCCCATCAAAAAAAAAAAAAAAATTTAAATTAATAAATTATTTTCAGATACTTCAGCAACGTCCTTTGCTTTTGCTGACATTTTGATATATTTTTCTTCCTGAAGTTCATAAAATAACACTCTCAGACTTCTAGTGATCATGTAGAAAATAACGACGATGGAAAACTACCAAAGGATTAACGGTATCATACAGAAGACTGCTTCCGAGTTTCAAGTGGTGGTGACAACCGGTCCTCCCAAACGCAGGAAGCCCGGTCCATCCCCGGACACCAACGCCGGTAGTCGGTACGCTCCTCGGAAATGGGTTTTTAACTTCGCAGGCAGAAATAGCTTGCGTAGGCGGCGGGAGACTGAAGTAAGGTAGAGAGACGTGATCCAACCCCTTCCACCTCGTCCGGGCCAGAGGCAAACGCATCGTCTGAGGTTAGCAGCAGCAAGTTGTTAGCGTTCGCTAACGGAATCGTGCGGTCCTTTCTCCCCACGTCCCTTGTGTGTCGCGAAGTGGTTTACAGAAAGAGCCCCGCGGTCGGGTGGTTACACTGCTGAGACTTGTTCATCTTCTGCAAAACAAGGAAGGAAGAAGAAAAAAAAAAGAGTCAATGATTCCGGCGACCTCTCCACCTCGGCCGCGGAGGGCACCCACCAGCACCCCGTTACGGTGACAGTGGTTCTGTGAACACTTCACTACTTCATGGTGATGTTTTCACTGTCTTAATCATTGACCACAACGTATTCAGTATCACCATTTCTCAAATCCTCATATAGGCTGAGGCATTACAGTCATACAATAAAGATGTATTGCGAAACAGACCATCCCGGATCCTCCAAAATTTATTGGCATGCAGCTCCCAATATCCCCAAAGCTACCGATTTGGGAGAAAAGCCAGTAAATCACTTTGCAACATGCAGTGAGCGTTGTATCCCAAATAAAATTAACCAAGCACTTTGGAAATAGCAAAATCGGTGTATCTAAAAGTGTATGGTTAAATTTAGTTTAGAAAAATTTGGATTAAAATGTTTGAAGCAATTACTTCCTTATTTTACATCAAAAACATTCAATATGGCAACTGAATTAATGCTGGGCAACTTTATGTTATACCGTAAGCTTGAATCGCAGTACTAATATATATGTTAAATACTGTTTACATATTTTAAATGGCCAAGATGGGATCATTTTGCGTCAGAAATTGTTTTAATCTAATGCCACGCTCATTTTAAGGCGGACTGAAATCGAAGGAAACGACCACAACGTTCTAATAAAAACAAATGAGTTCAGGAGCAAAGGGCACAGAGAGATCACATCAGTGCGCAGGTATCGAAAGCAAATCAGCAGATAAACAATTAAGGAGAAATCCCCCTGACTTGAAGTTAGTTTTGACACAACGTAAGAGCAGTCTTTTTCAGAAAAATCTCTTGCATTTTGGCCAGCCGGAACACGCCGAGCTCGGCAGCGTTGGCTGTTGCTTCAAACAAGATCGTGAAGACTTTAACTGGAAGAGACACTGTCTGGCCAAGTTGGGCTGAGAGGTCGGGTTTTATTAAATGCACTTTTCAGAAGAGAGATTCACTGTTATTTTGTTCAACATTTTTAAACCCGATCTCCAGAAATGTCTGTTGAGGAGTAAGGCAGCTTGACGCCAGCACGTGAGAACGCAAATGCGAAACGAGGTAAGAGTTGTACAAGACCCCACCAAATCCGAATTCAAAGGACTCGTTTTAGGTCATCATCCTATGATGGTCATCCTGATGATCCCCTGACCAGGGGGACAGCACTTCACCTAGAGAGGCGGGAGTTTTTCTGCACGTCATTTATAGCCCGACAGTGTCTCTTAAAGTCATCATCACCACTGAGAGGGGACAGATTTTAAAGAAAAAAAAAAAAAGTATCTACATGCTCTTAAGTGTCTCAGTTGCGCTTTGGGAGATCTCATATGTATATTTATATATATTGATTTATACATAATTTCAGGTCTATTCGGCGTCAACATGCTTTTTCTAAAGGGAAGGCATTCTTTTTGTTTTCAAGCGCGTATACACATGCACACGTATATGCATGTGTATACAGCCATACAAACGTATGCGTATATTTAGAGATTAATCAAGTTTTAATCTCCAAGAATGACCACGAGAAAGCCCAGAACATCGTCGTGAAGTAAACACTGCACAGACCAGATTCAACACAGCAGTTCACTTAACATCTACCGAGTCAGGTGTTGCACATACCATCCTCTTCACTATCTGCGTCAGTCATATCTGCTAGTTTGGGGTTGGACGGCTGCCGACTATGCCACTGAGGCATCTTCGATGAAATACAGGCCACCGGTTCGCTACCGAGAGAAGCTGATGAAAGTCTAGAGAGGTCACTGTGCAGCATCTTTGACCTCTGCACTGCCACACTATAGTCTGGCGGTTTTAGGTGTGGGTGGTGGGGCGATCCTTCCTTTATGTCCGCTAAAGAAATCCCCATATATCCCGGAGGGGTGGGCGGTGGCTCCCTATACCTATCGTCCTTCTTAGGTGAGGTGACACAGTACACTGGCACAAGAAATAAGCAATGGAAATGTTAAAGAAGAAAACAAAGGAAACAAAACGTTAAAAAATCATGAAATGTTACAATGGCAAAACAGAAACTGATAACAAAATGCAAATGCAGAAACACCGGTTATAACGACAGCAGCAGATATTTATGCTTTCATTTATGTTTTCTACTCATTTTAAGAAGTCAGAGCAGCAACAGAGCCCGTGAACTCATTAGGCAAGATGCCGATCGAGCAGAGACAGGACTATAACCTTCTCTACGCTCTACGCCCGCAATTGCAGCGCTGATTATACCCCTCCTCCTGCGGCGCTGCTCCGCCGCGGGACGCCGAGGAGCTCTGCGGTGAGGACGGAGAGGGCTGAGCCTGCTCCCGCGCTCTCTCACGGGCTGGGAAACTGCAGTAAGGGCAATTAAGGCAACTAGCCCAACGTTGCTTTGCACAGCGCGCTAGCCTCCGACAGCAAGAACTGTTGGCTGAATTCAACAACACCCACTTCGTCACCCATCAGGGGCTTAACAGAAAGTCATTACAGTAAAATATCACCGCATCAATTCATGTGTAATAAGACATTAAACCACCCAATCAGCTGTGCTACGGGAAGAGAAAAACCCTACTATCACATGAAACTATGAGGCAAACTGTATTTAGAGCCTGCATTCATTTGTATCTTCTAATATTAAACAATGCCTTATCACGTCCACACTTCCCTTCCCCGCTCATCGGCAGTTCAGGTCCCACAGGCTCTCAAACCAAAGCTTAACTTTTTTTAAGTTCCCTCCCCTCCCTCCCACCCCCAGGTCTGGGGCTCATGTGCATGTTAAATCGGGCTTTTTCCATGTACGTGTTGCAACAGGAGAGTTTCAAAGCTAGGGTAATTTTTAAAATCTATTAGTTGAGCGAATTTGCATTCTTCTGGTGGATACATCTTAAACAGCGTGTGTTCATTACAGCTTCATTTATTTCAGCAACTGGAATATTTTCTTATCTTACAAGAACGTGAAAGGGTGAAAAGAAAAGAGTGTTTCTTATTGTGTTGTGGACTTGTGAGATTCTGGGTGTTGGTAGCAGGAACGAGGGCTGGTTCATACCTGGTGGCCCCGGGTCATGCTTGGGCTTATAGGGAAAGAAAGAAATCTGAAGTCCCACAGCCTGGGTTCTGGCAGACACGTGTGGGTAGAGGCACTGATTTATAGGAATCATTCTCAGGTAACTAGCGTTTAACCGGGCCCCTGCGAGAAGGCAGGGGAGGAGAAGGCGGCTTTCTGCTCCCCGAAGGGATGGGGAAGGGCTGGGTCCTCCCAGCAAACCCCCCGCCTACGGTCTTCGTTGGTTTTGCAGGAGTGCTGACGAGGGTGGGTCTACTCTTCTCGGAAGGAGAAAGCTTCAGGCTTTCTAGAGCTAGCATCTAGCATACTGTTATAACAAAAGTAGGAATTATGTGCCTTTTTGTAAAGTTCCAATTCATATTTTTTTACAAATTCTATCAAAATAAAACATTCTAAGAAATTTCACGTCCACAGCATGAAGTGTCCATACTCTCTGTCACCCACCCACGGTCCCCGGAGGTTACAAAACCCTTTCGCAAGGAACCCCCCTTCCCAAGCAGATCATTCAAATATTCACTCTGTAAAGAAAACAGGGTAAAATTCCACACAGAGGTTAAGGGAAACGTAACTAAAAGGCAGCAATCTAAATTCTGATGTCTACTATAGGTAAAAGTAATGGAAAAGCTTTTCCCTTTGGATGTACAGCAACGGCACATCACCATTCCACACCTCTGCCGGTAAAGCAAAGGTCACAGCATGGAATGTTCAACTGCAGAGGGCAGAGATGTGCGTGAAGTTATGAAGTCACAAAGTCATCGCCTTACACTGATTCTGCAAAGACCACATTCTGCCATGAATATGTGGGCAGCGCCTTTCCAGCTCCGTTTTAAAGGTTTCAGGCCAGAAAGCTGGTGCCAATCCTTTGGGAGGACTATTCAACACCAGCGCTCATTAAGCAAACGAACAGAAGATCCTTGTTTTGTTTGCAATATTCTGAACTCCCGCAGTCGTTACAGACCCTGGCAGGGAGCTGTCTGTAGAGAAGAGCTGGGGAAGGACTTTTTACTGGGGCATGGAGTGATAGGACGAGGGGGAATGGCTTCAAACTGGAAGAGGGCAGGTTTAGATTGAACATGAGGAAGAAGTTTTTCACTGTGAGGGTGGTGAGGCACTGTCCCAGGTTGCCCAGAGAGGTTGTTGAGGCCCCATCCCTGGAGGTGTTCAAGGCCAGGCTGGACGTGGCCTTGGGCAACCTGGGCTGGTGGGAGGTGTCCCTGCCTATGGCAGGGGGGTTGGAACTCGATGATCTTCAAGGTCCTTTCCAACCTAAACCATTCTATGATTCTATGAATAAGCAAAGGGTGGAATAAAGGGAAAATATCTTTGGCGTGTTGTCTGATGGTGAGCAGCTAACAGATCTGCATTGGCAAACCAGAGATTCCATCCACCTATATGAGACCTTCGCCTCAGCGGACGCGTGCACGCTCTACGGAAGCACGCTGCCGAGTGTTCTGTACCAGCACCATGTCCGCAGGAAGGAGGTGTGCTACGTGGTGCAGTACGTAACCAGAATGGAAAAGAAGGGGAAGAGCTGTGAGCAATGCTAGCGTGTACTGACCAGCTGACACACCATCTCCTACAACAGCTCAGAGGCTGAGGAGCAGCTCTGGAAGGCCACAAGGGCTACGAGGAGCGAGGCGCGAGCAAGCGTTCCGCAAGGCTCCGCCACGCTGCTGCCTTTCTTCTACAAAGCCAAGGAGGAGGAACGCAATCCAAGACCTCCACCCTACCTGCGGTGTTTATGCAGGCAATTACCTTTGATAACATAAACACCTCGAGCAATCTAGTTTGTAATTAAATTGCGTTTCAGCTGCACCCTTGACTTACAGTCTAGAAAGCTCTGCGCTCCGTTTTATCTCGTTCCTAACCCAGTTCCTTTAGGTTTGGCTGCTGAACTCCCTAAGACGGGGAAATATCTTGCTCGGTAGAACTATGCATCTTTAAAAAGACATTTTATAAGTTTTTCTCCTTTCATATGTAGCCAAACTGCAGTTGTATAACCAAATCAATGGCAGTTTCACACAGCAAAGGTCGGAAGGGAATCTGCTTTGCCCTCGAGCTCCCAGAGACCAAAGCCCTGTGGATGAGAGGTGTCCCAGCTCGGAGAGATGAGAGCTCTGGACCACTCAGCAGTCGTACTCTTCCCTCTCGGGTTCATGGAAAGTCTGTATTATATGGACTTCAAGAAGCCGTGCTCGTGGCTCCTTGCCAGAGGAATGTCTGCAGTGATGAGTGTTTCCAAAACCATCCAAAAAATGAAAAGGCTACGGAGAGGAACTGCCTGACGTTTTCGTGCAGACAGCTCTCCTGCAGACCCACGCGGGGAGCGGGGAGTGGGCTGCTTTAGTATTTCAAGTTTCCTAATGCAAAAGGAAGGTGGCTTGAAAACACGCTGTCTGTGTAGTGTTCCGATTAGATCAAGTGTAAAGCTGAATTTAACATGCCATCCAGCCCCCAGACCTGCAGATGCCATTTCTTAACAACTTAATATCAAAACGAAAACAGATGTAGAAGCTTCCATAAGCTCTTGGCTTGGCTTACCTATCAGGCCTTTCTCTGTACTCGAAGTAACAGTTTTGTACGTCGTATCAGCGCCTGGTTTAGAGTCCAAAACCTCCGTCTGCTCCGCCGTAGAGTTCTCCAGCCCCCTCCGCTTAATTGTCCCATAGTTTGTTTCGTAGGTGTCTGACAGCGAGCTGGAGGAGGCCCAGCTCTGCCGAGACTGATCGAGCTCCACGCTGGCTTTCGACTGCCTGTTGGCTTTGGAAAAGGCTTCAGAATACAAATAAGCCTCCTCAGAGTAACAGTTTGTGGGATCGACTTCAGCTATAGGTCCGTCCAGCTGGGTGTGACGGTAAGAATTGAGGAGATCCCAGCTCTTCTGGTTCGGGATATTCTGGAAGTTGTCGTGAGAACTACTTGAGCACGAAGTCCAGCTTCCCCGGCCGCTGTCTGCTGCCTCGACCGTGATATGTTCGTGGGAGATCTCCTCGCTGCTCATGGAGGACGTGAAAGCCATCCCTCTGATGAGCGCAGGCCTCGTGTTTGACCAGCTAACATTTGGAAAGAACAGAAAGCAGAGGAAAAAAAAAAAACAAAAAACAAAACAACGCATAAGCTTTTAAAATGAGAGTGACATACTCAGAGACAATGATGTGGTTTTAAAGGCAACTAATCCTTGCTTTTAAAACAGGTACACAGCAAGGTCAAGGCACACGGGAGCACTGACAGGAGACACCCTTATTCCCAAACTCACTACCCCACACAGGAGCTGGGCAGTTATCCCCAAGGGAATAACCAGTCTGCAACGGGTATTTACAGGCTTCACCCCAGATCCATCAAAATCTGGTCCACAGAAGCCCTCTTCTACCAACCACAGCAACACAGCGCCTGACAGAAAGCAGAGGAGTAACTACCTCTCGGTTTCAGGCTACTACCATCTTTTTCTTTGCATTTATAAACTAAAACCAAAATAAATAGTGAGAATAAAACCCATCCCCTTCAGTGGCGGCAACATAAAGTTGCTCAGACAGAGTAGAGGCAGTTGTAATTTCAAGACCATTTGGAAATGTTGGGCACAAGTAACATTTGGGGAAGCGATCCGGAGTGACAGACTCTGAAACCCAAGCATGAAATTTCCTGTTTAAAGAAACGGCTGCTGAAAGCTCTAATTGCGCCAATATATAATTAAGGGGGTAAAAATAAAGCCAGGTTTGCATGAATTTAGAATACATGAAGTGACAATTGCTGGAGTCTATTCTATTTTCTATTTTGTAAGTAGTAGCATAAAAACTGCTTTCTTCCCTCTAAAACCCACTGAAACGAAGGCATAAAGGAACAACCATAAACCGTGAACAATCCGCTTTTAATTTGCGAAGAGACCGGTGAGTTCAGGCAGCAGCAGCACTGCAATCCTCTGTACTTCAGCCACCGCTGCCGGTGGCTTTTCACAGCCACCACCAACGGGGACCCTCCGCGACCTGGGCCGACGGGGCACTCCGCTCAGTACCCCGAGACGGGCTGAGCATGTTCTCTGCATGGGTTATGCCTTTTAGAAAAGGGAATTATTCTGATTTATGAAGCACACCTTTCAATTTTAGCACAATGAGATAAACCGAATCACTAATTTCTTAAGAGCTGCACCACTTTAGCAAAGCATACACTAAAAAAGCTTTTTTTATAGGGGAGAGAACACCACAGAATTAAAATTCATTATACAGAAACAACATATATCTCTTTATAGAGTTGAATCCTTAAAAAAAAATTATATTGCTTTAGAGATGAGCCGTAAAGATTATAAACATAAGGAGCATCTCTCACTGACTTGAATCCACATCTGAGGACAGAAGATGCTATCCCAAGAAGACACCCACATATTAAATCTTACGGATCGAGGCTTAACATCTAATAAGACGAAACCAAAAATTTCCAGTCCAAAGTGTCATCTCAGGACAAGTTCTCATTGCGCTAAAGTAACATGACCTCTTGTGTGGAAACTCTCAGGAAGACAGTGGCAGAAAGCTTCCAGCCCGCCCAAGCAACAAATGATAACAAAACCCCTTAAAAACCACCTTAGAGTACGTTAAGTGACTGGCACATCTGACTCGGGGAGAACTGATGCTATCCTGTTCTTGTTCTGCTGTCTCTCACTCCTGCCCTGATTGTCAAGCATCACCCTAGCTTTTAACACATTTGCAGTCTCCTGCAAGAGATGCTCACCTGAGCCCCACCGATGGGAAGAAGCTGGTGTCTCCTCAAGTAATAAGTTTCTTGGGAAAACAGGCTCTTCCCATACAGAGCAGCGGGGACTCCAGCTTCCAGCAAGAGCTTTATAACCACGGAAGAGTGCATAACTGTGCCCTGACCAAAGCTCCGTTACCCCTTCTGACACCAGGACACCAAGCCCAACCAAAACCAGTCGCGTCTTACCCCGGGTACGGCTGGCTGTAATCAGTCAGCGGCTGAGGATGCTCTTTTCTCTCTGCCCCCCCCGAATCCACCACAATGAGAGATTGGGACAAACTCCTCTCGTCCTGCAGCGCTGCCGACATGGAGTCCACCGAGCAGTTGCTCACGATGCTGGACCGGGATGAAATCTCACTGTGACTGGAGTCTGAGAAGTTATCAGATTTAGTGGAAGGTATGAGGGCGTAGCCTAAAGGAGAGGAGAAGAGAAAGTCTTGGTCAAAGAGCAATTCAAATTTACTAGGTATGACAATGAAGTATTGACACACGTTTCAGCAAGGATATTTAAAAGAAAAAAACAATCAAACCCTGTTTGCATACAATCGGTCCAATGAAGTTTTTATGGTACTAAAGCTTTTAGCATCTATCAGCGTCTAGCACTGTAATTCATTAATCATAGACCTTGAAGATCATCTAGTTCCACCCCCTGCCCTGGGCAGGGACACCTCTCACCAGCCCAGGTTGCTCCAAGCCCCGTCCAACCTGGCCTTGAACACCTCCAGGGATGGGGCAGCCACAGCTTCTCGGGGCAACCTGCGCCAGGGGCTCACCACCCTCACAGTCAAGAGTTTCTTCCTAATATCTCCTGTAAATCTCCCCTCTTCCAGTTCGAAGCCATTACCCCTCGTCCTATCACTACGTGCCTTTGTAAAAAGTCCCTCTCCAGTCTTCTTGTAGCGCCTTTCAGATACTGGAAGGCTGCTATAAGGTCTCCAAGTCTGGTGACACCAATAACCTACCTGCAACTTCACTACTCTCCAGACCAGAAGGGTAATCCCACATAAGGAGGATCAAGAGCTGCAGCATGAATAGTGCGTGGATAGATAAGTTCTCTCCAATTCTGCAAGCACCGGGTCCTCTGGCATAAATGCAGTGGACTTCCCACTATCCCTCTGCCCTACTGTCGCATGAGACTCAAAAAAGATTTTGGCACTGGCTGAGGAGATGCTGACTAAGGTAAGAGCCAGCTATTAGCACCCAGGGATTAGCCATATGGTCTGTTTCAGTTTTATTATCTGTTCCAAAATTAACCGAGAAGGAAGCAAAAGCGGGAAATACAACTTTGGCAGGAGCTGGCCCAGACGCCGGCGTTGCTCCCGCCGAAGAGAAACATCTGAACACCTCACCAGTTTCACAGCAAAATATATAATGTGGTTTTTTTCTGCTTGGCTTACCCTTACCCTGAAATAACTTCTTTCAAACACAAATAATGTATATAGCCCCATATATCCAACACCTCCTCTTCCTAGTACCTGGAGTGAACATAAAAGAGACTGCTATACTGGGGACTTCATGGGCTCCGGCTACATATATCCTGTAGACACTTCTGCTGGTGTAGCTAAAGTGATTCCAGATGGGGTACCTGTCCCCACACTGCAAATGAAAAAGCCCTTAATATGGACAACTTGCCTAAGTACTTCTTTTGATGATCTTAGAGAATCAGGGAAAGAATTCAAATGAACTGAGCTCGGCAGAGTGCATCTGGGCTGGGCTGAGGGAAATCACACTCAGGTCCCTCAGGTTTAGTGACTGCTCTCCCTCCACACAGGGCCACCTGAAAGTTGACCCATGTACCTGAGAGCACGGTCTGAACGTTCCTTGAACACCGACAGGCTTGGGGCCACCGCCACTTCCCCGGGAAGCTCTTCACCCTCAGTGAAGAACTTTTTCCCTAATACCCATCTGAACTTCCAGGTTTAAGCTATTCCCAGGCGTGCTATCACCGCACACCTGAGAGAGAGATCAGCACCTCCCTCTCTGCTCCCCCCCACGAGGAGGTTGCAGACAGCAGCGAAGGCATCCTTCAGTCTCCTCTGCTCTAAGCCAAGCAGACCAAGTGACCTCAACTGCTCCTCCATACATCATACCCTCCTCTCACCATCTTTGTTGCCCTCATTTGGACACATTGCAATATTTTTATATCCTTCTTCTACTGTGCAGCCCAAAAGTGCACACAGCACCCAAGGTGAGGCCACATCAATGCTGAATACAGCGGGACAATCTCTCCTTTCCACCAGTTATAGAATCATAGAATCATAGAAGGTTGGAAGGGACCTTGAAGACCATCCAGTTCCACCCCCTGCCCTGGGCAGGGACACCTCCCACCAGCCCAGGTTGCTCCAAGCCCCGTCCAACCTGGCCTTGAACACCTCCAGGGATGGTGAATCCACCACCTCTCTGGGCAGCCTATTCCAATGTTTAATAACCCTTTCAGTGAAAAAATACTTCCTAATATCCAATCTAAACCTGCCCTGACATAACTTGAACCCCTTTCCTCTTGTCCTCTCACTTGTCACCAGGGAGAAGAGGTCAGCTCCCATCTCTCTAAACCCTCCTTTCAGGTAGTTGTAGAGGGTGATAAGGTCTCCCCTCAGCCTCCTCTTCTCCAGGCTACACTACACGTCCAGAATTACACTGTCCCATCTGCAGAATCCGCCATTGGTTCTTGTTGTATTTCATGGAGTTGGTGACCGCTCAGCACTCTCATCTCTCAAGATCTCTCTGTAAGGTGTCTCTGCCCTGGAAGGAATCGACGGCTCCCCCTAGTCTAGCATTGCTGATACTTCCTGGTGTGCTCCCGACTCCCTGGGTCCAGGCCATCGATAAAAAGAGTGAAGAGCACTGGCCCTAAAATCGAGCCCTGGGGAGCACCACTAGTGACAGGCCACCAGCCAGATGGTACCCCATGTCCTACAGCTCCTTGGGACTGACCTCCAAGCCAACTGCTCACCCATAGTACTGTGTACATGCCCGACACTTTGTCCAGAAGGATACTGTGAGAGACAGTACCGAAAGCTTCGCTAAAATCCCAAACACCCACATCTGCTGCCTTCCCTTCACCTTTGAGGTGGGTAATCTTGTCTTGAAAGGATATTAAGTTAGTACGGCATCACCTGCCCTTCATGAACCCACGTTGGCTTTGACTCATGACCGCATTGCCTTGCAAGCGTTTTTCAGTAACTCCCGGAATAATCTTCTCCATCATTTTACTTGGCACTGAAGTGAGACGGCAGCCTTAGAATTACCAGGGTCTACCTCCTTGCCTTCCTTGAAAACTGGAAAAACATTTGCTAGCTTCCAGTTGACTGGGACCTTCTCCAGAGTCCAAAGATCATTGATAACTGACTGAGAGGGGTCTAGCAATAATATCGGCTGACCCTTGCGGTACCCTGGGATGAGTAAGGCCCGATAGACTTATGCGCCTTCAGCTGCAGCAGCAAATTTAGGATGTTCAGACTGCAAGCTCCCTGGAGTAGTCATCTCTTTAGGTAAGTCCATACACCATCTTATGGGCAGACTGAAGTTCACCCTCTTGCGCTGTCAGGCAACAAAATCAGGAGGTGTCTGTTAAATCAGTTTGGTTTGTTTTTTAAATAAAATAAAAAAGCCCCAAAACACCAAAACGTTTTGCCTCCATTAGCTCTCACCGTTGTGATTTGTTCCCCTTTATCTGAGGGCAAAAGGTCTTGGATTAATGATTGCGGTGGTGTTTTGTTGCCCTTTTTTTTTTTTTAATTTAGATAATTTTTTTCTTTAAGTTCCCAGTGGATTCCTCTATAGCAAATCCACTGCACGTCAGGAAATACGTCCCTTCACTACGAGAAAACAGTCTATGATATGCCTTACATTATGTGCACAAAATTACAAAATTAGAACCTTTATTTGAAAATACTGGACCATCAACTGCTGCATGTGTAAGTAAACGAGCATCTGTAAATTAATCAAAACATGGTTGTTCTTTACAGGAACTGTACTACATATACACTGTTGACACAGTCCTCAGATAAGTATTTTTTTCCCCAAATTCCTGCAAATCACTCGACTTCTCCCTTCATTTCTACCTACATGTGCCTTTAAGCTGGACTGCCACGTATTTACATCAATTCGGTGAAAATGTGAAATGACCAGGCAGCGTAAAAGCCAGTGATACACACAACTTAATACAGGAGACTGATGCCATTAAGTCCATAAAAAATACAGAGGTCATATAACAGGGCATCTGGAGCCAGTGGTATACGTGCCACTGAGCACAGAGCTCATAATTGGAGAGCTTTCACAGCTTAAGCTTGATTACTGCTGTGAGATTTTAAGATCAAATACGAGCATTAAATATCAGTATTACAGACCAGCATTTTTAAGATTAAATTTCAGTTTCCTCTCCTTTGACAATAATTAATACCTCATATTCTTTACTCTGTCTAATGGACTCCTTAAAATTAACACAACTGTACTGCAGTAAGAAACGTTCCCACAGTCCATCTTAATTCTAAGACACTCTTCTTCAAGAACTTCAAAGATCTGGAGAACAAAAGGACTCCTTTTCGTTAAAGAGATTAACACTACGTGAAAGCTGAGTCGTTAAATAACAGCACACGCATATCAACAGGCTAAACAAAAATCTCCGCTGGGCTGCAAAGGTGCGAAGAGGATGCGACCAATGCAAATACACACCAATGCTGGAAGTGACCCTTCGATTTACCTCTTATGAGGGACTATCTAGAGTCTAATTAAGAGAATGTTGCAGAACTTACTGTTTTCATTGGCATTTGCGAAACACTACGTAACAGAACTGCCACTGTACCCGTTCCTTGATTTTCTAAACTTCACATTATTGGCTTCACTGCACTGTAAGGGTGATTAGCTATAAATAACTGACACAAATATCTGGAAGGAAAGCACATTAAACAGCTTAAACATGTAAATGAATAACGCTAAAATAACTCATATAAAAGTCAGTATATCTGACAGAAAGCGGACATCATAGTCTTTCTTCTAAAAATACATCATATAGTCTTCCTTCTCCTTCTAGACTTCACGCATAGGCAGTAAGATGTCCACACACTGCTGTTGCTATAGATACTTGCTGTACTCAGAGCATCACTGTCTTTCTCCTTTTGGTTTTCACTCCCTTCTGAAGCTTCAATGTGCTCTGCTTTCCTTTTTGCAGTAAAAGCTGTTCTTTCCCTGGAGAAGCTTCTTTCCCTAAGTCTTCTAAAGAGGGGTCCCTTCGTTCTCCTCTGCTCACGCTCAGCTTCTGCCTTTTCGCTCTCATCCTCTCTTTCTCCCTTTTCACTGAGGTCAGAACTGTCTCTCGCTTTGACAATCATCCAAATTTTCTTTTGTAAATAAGCCCCACCTATTCCGTAGCTGCGTTGTCCGCTGTTCTTGTTGCTGGTTTCGCTGGCGAGCGATGAGGAAGAGCCAGAGAGATTCATCTGACTGCAGTTCTCTGACCGTTGGATGTTACCGACTACAACAAAGAACACACAGGCAGATCTCGATAAGTGACGAGATAAGTAACAGCAAAAATAATGTCCTGATTTTAAAACACTTTTTTCTTCGATCCTATTTGCATATCACTTGGGTATAGCTCAAAAGAAAATGACATCTAAGATTAAGTGGAATGTGTTCATGCCTAAAATTATGTCTTTCGGCTGTCTGTGAAGCACCTAATTTTAGTTCAATGAGCTGTTAGCACTGCACATACAACAGGGTATGGATCACCTCAATCAAATTAGATCAGTGCTAAAAATATGCTGAAAGCAAGTTGAATTAATGAAATCATCCCAAAGAAACAAAATATCATTTTCAAAGAACCAGATGAAAGTTAACAAAAATAACATGTTTATAAGCAATGCTCAAAAAATCTCAGTGGAGCTATGTTTGGCAACCCAAGTAATTAAGCTTCTTACACATACGCTGTGTTTAAGTAAAATAAGTGGCATTCTCCTAAAGGCAACAGTATCTCGTGAAGGCAGAAGTGGAGGGACCAGCATGATCTCCCACTGAAAAGGGTGAGAAGATGCAGTCATCACCATGCCATGCCATGCTAATCCAGTGGCGTCGGGCCGGCAGTGAGTCAGAAGCAGCACAGAAGGGAGAGGGAATGCCTTACGCCGTCGGACACTGACCACACTGGCTGACTACAAAGTGGTGTTAAGAGATTTCAAATGAATTCCCATCCAAGGTTGACTAATGATGAAGTGATGCAGGTCTTTTAAGACGAAGACATCAAAAATAAAGGGATTCTGAGGGCATCATGACAGACAGGGATGTATACAAAGCCCTGTGCACAAGAACAAAAAATATGAATAGCGACTCAAGGACTCAGATGGATGCACTGCTTTCGCAGCTATCAAAACCAGCTGTTCTGGAGAACTACACAGCATTTTATCTCCAGCTCCATCCAATCAACTTATATCCCAGCGACCTTAGGCAAAAACATAAGATGTCTCAACAGCCGCAGTTTCTGTGCAACACTGTTGTCTTCAAGAAATCCCCAGGTCTGCGAATGCCATTCATGTAAACCCGTCACCTAAATCTGAGCTGATACACCGGCAGGCGTCAGCACGAAAAACCTATTGGGAGTTCTATCAGAAGCACTTAAACAGTTTTTAAGAAAACAACTGTTCCCTTTTTTAAGCAGTAGGTGACTTCAGGCCAAAACATATAAATACATTGAAAAACTATGTCTATTTTAAACTGGAAGAGGGGAGATTGAGATGAGATATGAGGAAGAAATTCTTGGCTGTGCGGGTGGTGAGCCCCTGGCGCAGGTTGCCCCGAGAAGCTGTGGCTGCCCCATCCCTGGAGGTGTTCAAGGCCAGGTTGGACGGGGCTTGGAGCAACCTAGGCTGGTGGGAGGTGTCCCTGCCCAGGGCAGGGGGTGGAACTGGATGGTCTTCAAGGTCCCTTCCAACCCAAACCATTCTATTGATCCTATTCATAGAAAGACGGGATTGTATTCTTGACATGAATATTCTACTACCATTTCTCTTACATGTCATTCTCCACTCCTGCTACCATTTCTCTTATGTGTCATTCCCAACAAGCATTACCACTGTCATTACCCTGTCATTACCACTGCCCACCCCGGTTTTAGAACAACACAGGCACGAGTTCCCGAGAGGGATGCTGCCACGGGCACGGTGAACGTTCACCCAGCACACGTACCTTTGCGTGGAGAGCCCTGAGGAGACGCAGGTGGGCTGGAGTGCAGAGACGACGCCATGGACATAGTGTCATCTGTTTGTTTCTTACTACTTACTTCCTCAGACAAGCTTAACGACTTCTGCGGGGAGCCTGTGCCTATGAAAACAACGGAATCACTTGCTGCATATTATTCTTCCTCCAAGTTAGTGATATCTGTTTAAACTACAAGAAAGCACCGTGTTGAACAGTCACCGGAGCAGTCAGCAAAGAGAGGAGCAGACGCTCGGGTGAATTCTGCATGGGGAGGCAGTCTCCATTTCCAGCTTAGATCAGACTGCTCACCTGAAGCGTGCTGAAACACCCAGGCATGGGGAGGCAGTCTCCATTTCCAGCTTGGATCAGATCAGCGGTGGCCGCTGCTACCTCTGGCTGCTCACCTGAAGTGTGTTGAAGCACCCAGGTCATAACCGGAACCATTGCAACAGACACACTCGTGGTTTTGGCAAAGGATTAAAAACTACGACTAAAGCTTGGAGGAAACCCTTGCCCACGACGCTGTTGGGACAGCGTTAAAAACAATTTGCGTCACAGCCAACAACTCAGTTCAAGATCTTCGCAACCAGGAGCTCTCAGATCAGCACTCTCGGGCACTGTACACAGTGAGTTCAGCAAAACCAGTGCACCACTGTACTTCGCAAACTGATGGTTTGGTGTTTCTTGTTCTCTATTAGACCCTCTCGCAGAGGACACAGTGCTGAGGAGTTAATTTAAGTTCTCAACCAGTGGTTATATCATCAATGCTAAACACAACACACAGGAATGAAGAAACGCCTCTTGGCAAAGCTTCTGGAACAGATCAAGTTGACTTTTAAGAGGAGACTTGAAATAAATACTAACTGGAAACACTATTTTATATGCTGCAATACACTGTTTTCTGAAGCTATTTTAATGGATATTGATGCTCGACATATGATAGAATCATTTCATAGCATTTACTGACTGCAACTAACTTTATTTAATAACCCACAGTTGTAGCTTTCAAATGATACAACAGTTATGCAAATAGGTCAAAAGCATTTTAATACATAATACTGCTTCGCAACTAGCAAATTTAGAGAGAGAAAAAAATTGATGCTTGCTAGGAGCAACTAATAACATAGATTGCTCCATTTGGCAATAATGTTGTTATAATGGTGTTCCAGAGGTTAAAATATTAAATGTCTGCGATTTGTTTCAATGATTGCACCTAAATATATTATACTTCATTTTGTCATGGAAAGAAACAATGTTGTCCTACTCCGTTTGGGCAAGATCCCTTTAGAATGGAGAAATACAGAGTAAAAGACTTAACACGGTACATCTGACCTGTTCAAGAGAGATATCAAGATCCCGTTAGTTAGAATGTGTTCTTTCGTTCAAGGAAAAAAAAAGTGACAAAGCAAGAGCATATCTGGATACAGCACGTTACCATTGGCTGTTTTAGGAAAAATTATTGAAGATTGTGCAAACAACTAAGTAAACAGCACATTCTCTTAAACCACAGTAATACGCTTCAGCTATTTTAAAGTGAAGGAAGTAAATGAAGCACAATGGTATCTCAAATAGTCCTCCCTCTTATTTACTTTATCTATAAAGCTCTCCAGACAGGTGAACTGAGGATACTCACTGAATGTGACATGATCCTTTGTCAGTCCCTTTTTCCTACTGGGGTATAAATTCACAGTTGGAACCTGAAGAACTTGACTCATCCTGTTTTGTTGATGCTGATGGGCTTTAGTGGTTTGGCCAATCGATCTCATGGGTACTGGAGACATTTCTGAGGATTTCGCTCCTCTTCTCTCACTTAGATTCTTCGTCACTGTTACGGAAAAGTTGCATGTAAATATCTTGCGCTTTGAACTGCAGGATTATTACCGTCATTCCGAGTACAACCATCCAGACAAAGCAACCACGGTACGAAGCAGATAAAACATATTTGAAACCATTTCTAGTCCAAACACACCCATCTCGTTACACTGAAGAGGCTGTTGGGTGAAATGGCATTAAAAAAACCCTGAACTCTTTAAAGCGTCATAGAGGTACTTTACCAAAAGACAAAAAACGTGATTTATTTCTACCACAATTAAAGTCCGTATTTCAGATGTTTGTCCATAAGGTGCAAAAGCATCACAGCATCTCCTTCAAAATGACGTAATGCCACCGAAGGCAGAAGGAACCGCTGGTTTGTGATTGGCACCAAACCTTTCACTAGGTGGCACAATTGATTTACAACGCGGGGCGCCGATTCACTTTCTGCTTTAATCACACAGCAATTACTAAACTCTGAAGTTAAGGCCATCTGACTTCTCCTTAAATTCCCTTGGAAAAGTCTGGATTGCGGCATTCCTGCTGCTGGTTCCTTCCGCAAGCGAGGCCAGGAGGATCTCGGCACCGAGACACGAGACGGGGGGGGCTGTGCCTCCTGTTTCCCTGGCTATGTGCCCAAAACCCTCCCTGCACAACAGCACTCTGCAAAGCCCAGCACCAGGCTCCCCGATAACTCACAGCCACTTGGGCGAAACTGGAACGTGGGTAAGGGCAGCGAGTGCGGGAGAGCTCCCCGAGAGCGGCTCTGTGCTCCCACCCCACCGCCACGAACGCCACGGCGGGGCTGGCGGCTCCCTCCTGCCCGCATCGCGCCCCGTCCCTTCTGCGAGCTCTGCAACCTACGCGTTATCTCAACCAGATGCATTACCCGGGGGTTTGGGGTTGGGGGTGTGTGTGTGTGTCAGGGGGGTGCTCCAGGTACTTTAATAACAACTATAATAGGTACTTTAATAATACACCACTCTACTATATAGAATCATAGAATGGTTTGGGTTGGAAAGGACCTTGAAGATCATCGAGTTCCAACCCCCCTGCCATAGGCACGGACACCTCCCACCAGACCAGGCTGCCCAAGGCCACGTCCAGCCTGGCCTTGAACACCTCCAGGGATGGGGCCTCAACAACCTCTCTGGGCAACCTGGGCCAGTGCCTCACCACCCTCACAGTGAAAAACTTCTTCCTAATGCTCAATCTAAACCTGCCCTCTTCCAGTTTGAAGCCATTCCCCCTCGTCCTATCACTACATGCCCTAGTAAAATTTATATATTTATATATATTTATAAATATTTATATATATATATTTATTTATATTTATTTCTTAGTATATTTATTTGTATATCCACTTAACCTTCATTTTCTTTTCTTGACGTTTAAGAAAAAAAGGACTTGATTTGCTTAACTACACGGAGTCAGTATACATTCCCTGTTTTTACTTCCAAATATCTATGGCTAGCACTGCGCAAACAAGATTTTACAGTATTTATTAAAAACAACTGAAAACCAACCTCATAACATTCACATTTATCTCCTGGGCACAGTATGGCCACTTGTTATGTTTGCACATAGATCATCTATGAAGAATTTGTCCTGACATGCTTTAATTTATTGTTTCAGCAGGGGAGTAAAGCGTAAAACCCACAACGGCGTTACCTCTAAGTAGAAGCGTCCTGCGCTACCGCGTACCTGGCTGAACGCGGCACGCGCACAACACCTCCACGAGCAGCGCAGGATGCTGTGCGTATTGCCGTTCAGAGCTACCCGGGGTTTCTGGCGACCGCAGGCACAAGGCCAATGTCAGTACACAGAATTTAACATTTTTTAAAAGGGAGTCAAGTATGGCCATTTCCAGGATTGCTACCTCGCTGCTATTTAAAAGGAAATGTTAAAAAGGAAGGCACCCTATGAAATAACAAGGATTTGCATTCTTAATACTGAATAACAGAAAGGGTTTAAAATTTTACCTTCAAGATGCCATCTCCTATTCATGCTTTTAACTCACCTCCTCAAAGAAAAAATGGTATTTGAGGACAAAAAAAAAGTCTTAAAATGATGCATTTGGACAACAAATGGGCAAGAAACATTATTCTGATGAGCAAGGTTGCTACTCTTCCATTTTGAACAAAAACCTACCTGTCAAACAAGTGAAAATTTCTAAGGATCAAAATAAAACGCAATTACCATTTCTCATTTTTAAATGAGAATTTACCGACCTGGTGAGACAGCAGGGCAGGTAACAGTTTGTTTAGTTTGCCAGTTGCACAGGAGCTCAAATTATGAAAACTGTCCCGCTGTAGCCCTCAATTTGTGACTGTCAAGCCATGTCAATCCCCTCAGTCAATACTGACCTAACTTCTCCTTCCCAACAATCTTCGTTTATTCTGAGCTGTAATCCATTGCAGTTTCTATATTGATTTTCGCTCTTTTCATTTTCTTGCTGTTCATATGGTAAACATTACTTTTATCCTTCCTAATTCCGTACAAGGACAGCAGGACAAGAATAGAGCTAATGTACTATTGAATTTCCTTCCAGGCTGATGAAAAGACACACGGTTTAAGAACTATAGGTCAAAACAGAAAACATCACTGATGTTTTTTGAGTTCAACCAAGATCAGAAGATAAACGCTGGCTTGCTGAAACTGTTAGTACACAAATTGACAAACAAGCACTTACTGGAGTATTTTTTCTTGAAGGGAGAAGAGAAAGATCTTAAATGAGTATTTCCAGGGAAGGAGCAAGATTTGTATAAGTTTTATAGATGATGCCACCGTACTTACGAGTGCTGTACGCAGGCTCACACTGCAGTGACAGTATTTGGATCTTCTCTTCGTCTGTCTCTACGTTGAGGTTGGACAAGTACTGCTTCACCTTCCTCGCCATCTGCGCGTCCTCGTACAGCTTCTTGGCGTTCAGAAGCGAGCTGCGTCGGGCACGTTTCTTGTGAGCGCCTCCCTGTACGTCCAGCATGTTCGAGTTTGTGCTGCCCTGGCTCAGAGATCTAGGAAAGAAAAGAGCAAAGCGGTAAATCGTCAGTTCTCGGCAGCAATGAAGAGCTACAGTAGCACACGCCAAAGCAGATTAATACCAATAATCTTCAGTTAGGGCTAGTGCATGCTGATGCGAATGAGTTAAAGAGATGAACAGCATTAAAACAACACTCGTCTGAAAATATTCCGGTAAACTGATAGCGGCAATTTCAGTCTAGAAAAGGATTGCGTATGAAAGTGTGGAACTAGCAAGAATGAGGCGCAATGCTGCGTAAAGTACCCGTTTAGTCTTGTTCTGCAAAACCCGGGCTACTTCCACTGCACGCTCTGAGAGAGGACAAACTTGGTAACTTTGTGCGTTTTAGGCGTTTGGTACCCAGTGTCTGCATGAGGCTCACAACAGAAACTCCTCCCAGTTCAGCTGAGCACACAAGTGCCTACTGTAATCCTCTTAGAAACGGAGCTTCTGACAATGTTTAAATAAGGGGAAAAATTATGTTAAATATGCAAAGTACATTACATGGAATCATGGAATTCATGGAATCATGGAATTTTCAGAGTTGGAAGGGACCTCTAGAGACCTCTAGCCCAACTCCCCTGCCAAAGCAGGATTGCCCAGAGCACAGCACTCAGCACTGCATCCAGGCGGGGCTTGAAAACCTCCAGAGAAGGGCACTCCCCCACCCCCCTGGGCAGCCTGTGC